>JAQQAE010010074.1:0-14273 GCA_029823295.1 Pseudamia nigra
TTAATGGTTGTTTGCAATAAATTGCTTACTCAAAATTTTTTCTTGTCTCACTCCCATTTCTTCTTTTTGCATTTTGATGCACTTCTTAGAACCTTGTTAAGATCCAACAGTGCAAAATATATATTCTTGCAATTTTTCAACTGGTCTTAAAATGTTGCTCAGGAGTGTATATACAGTCTGTGTGAAACGAGTCGTGTATGGTTGTTTCACTTGTTTCACCTCCAGTAATAACGTCTCTACAGCTGGCACTAATGGACACAAAATCCGGCTTCTTAAAATAATCATTGGCTGGTAAATGGACAACTCATGACACGAAGCTCGGGGCTCAAAGCAGATGGTGGAGTGAATAGTTTGGCCGTCTACTTTTCAGAACTGGCACGTCAGTGGGGTCGCGACAAAGCCTCGCTGACCCCTTACTGTGAGAAGATTTGTTTTAATTGCTGTCCCTGGCTCCTGACCTTCCAGAATATTCACAGAAATATTTGAAATTGCTGTCAACAGTGGGGAAAAAACAATCAGTGTTTGGTGTTGGGTGTTATCCTGTTATCCTGAACACTGGTCTGGTGCTGACCCTCTACCACAAATGCACAAATGCAATCGCACTTTTTCTACAAACCCCAGCAGAAGTAAAGCTGGGACATTGTGTGAAAGGTAAATCAAAACAAAATACAATAATATGCAATCTGTTTCAATCTATATTCAATTGAATACACTACAAAGACAAGATATTTAATGTAGAAACTTAAAAACATTATTGTTTTTTGCCAATATTCACTTATTTTGGAGTGCAAAAAATACATGATTTGTATGTAAATGTATATATTTACACATAAATATAAATTTTACTGCTCACTTTGTTGCTAATTGTGTTCATTTTTCATCATGTTGGTGATTAGTTTGTTCATTTTCTTGACTATTCTGCTCATTTTATTCAAATCTGGAGATGATTTTATCATTTTTAAAATTTGATTTAATGCTTTTTTGTTCATTTTATGGCTTATGATGACTACTTTTCCTCATTTTTATCATTGATCCAGAGAAATAAAACGCCCTCGGATTCAGACAGTGCAGCATCTCCTTCAAATAAAATAACACGTCCACGTAGTACATTTTGTATTTAGTTCATATTGTATTGTGTGTTCTCTTGACAAAAGATTAATTCATTTCATTTAAAGGGGATCCCACCTGCACATAGATTACAGTTCATATTTTAGATTATAGCTATGCAATGTACTGTAAATATAAGATGCAGAATGTTCCCGTCCAAACCCAAGACCCTCGGGTGTTACTAACAAAGCGTTACGTGAACAATCTGTCACTATTCACATCATCTGCAGCCCTGTGGGACTTCAGTCTTCACACACTTTAGTCCTCACTACATTCAGCCCCAAGAATCATGTCCTTGCTCTACAGTGGTCATAATTGATTTCACATGCCACTTCTTATTCAGCATAACCACCTCATGATATGCTATGTGCCCTTGGACACTCTATATGTCGTCTCCAGGTGAAATTGCTGTATGTGTCACGCTGCATCAATATGTACAGCATACACTATAATTGAACATGTTAGAGTGTATTTTTGCCAGCTTCCGTGACATGTTTGGGTGTCAGTAAGTGTAAGGTCCTGCTATCACTTTTGCCTCAAATGCAGAAAAATACGATTAACTGTGTGTTGCCAGCGAGTCACTTTGTAAGGCATTCATTTAAACATGAATCTGAATCAGACCTGATGTCAGTTTCTGTTTCATTAATAGAATTTACTCTTCATTTGTCCATGTGGAAGATCTGTTTCAACATTAACAAGACTTTTCTCTGCGAGGGCGCGATTGCTTTGAGCTAAGAGCAAGTATAACGGTTACCGTGGTTACTACAGTGACCATTTCATTAGTGTGTTATGACGCTTCTGATGCACAAATCATGTAACGCAACCCACGCTGAATATTGTTACATACGCAGATACTGAACAAGTGATTCATTCAAAGCTGATGAGCAGATGTAGGTAGTACTCAAGTACATTTTCACCGTTACATGAGCAAAAATGTGCTTCTGACAATAGATATTGTGAAGAATACTTTTTATTCTTAGTTACATTTGTGATGAAAAATCACTGCTCTTCTACCGTACCATCTTTATTCATAGAGCACACTGGAAACAACAACATGGCTGAGCAAAGTCCTGACAATAAAATCAACATAAAGGCAAACACAGGCCAGAATTAAAACCAAGACAGTAAACGATACTAACACAAGTAGAAACAGAGGGGTTAAAAATAAAGGTCACCAAAACTACAAACAAAATACAAAAACTAAAAAAAAAAAAAAAAACTCATACTCAGCTGCATTTGTCTACATTTCAATGAGTAGGAGTAAAATGAATAATAAACAAACAAAACAAAACCACAAAATAAGCACAATAATTAATGAAATGTTCACTTAAATGAACAAAAATAAACAAAAAAACAGTGAATTAACCTAAATTCAACCAAATACACAACAAAATGAGCAAATATGTGAAAACTGGTCAAATAAGTAAACAAAAATGATTCCTGACCATGAATGTGACCTGTCACCTTTAGAGTAAATGGCTTGTTAGACCACAATATATGAGGCCATAATAAATCCAATTATTTAATTATTAAGTTGCTCACTACGTGAATTTTTTTTTACAGCATATTTTTTTACTCTTACACAAGTACTTACTTTTGGAGTACTTCTTCTATTTGAGTCGCTATAATTGTAATGTAACAATACTTTTACTCGAGTACTGTTTCTGTTTATTCGACCAACCACCACTGATAAATGACCAGTAGAAAGCGATCAACAAAGGAGTAATAGTTCTTCTGGAACAAAAATGTGCAGAACACATCTAATGGAAATCTGTCACTAGTTGTCAAGACGGATCATTCAAAAGCCCATATGTGAACCACATGGTGAAACCAAAGAACTCCGCGAAGAGCTGAGTGTCAAGGAGTTGTTCCATTGCAAAACAATTGCCCAGGAATACAAGTATTTTTCCACCATTATGGACTAAAGGGATCTTTCAAAAAGCATCACAATTTCGTCTTTCAGCTGTAATCTCTGCTTCAATTGTCTCTGCACCATAAAACAAGCTATGTTGCGAAAGGCAACGACAGTGTGGAGCACAAGGGCGGTTGGACACCCCTGTAATGACACCCATTAGTGCTGTGAGGCCGTACAGGTTGAGGCTTTTGACCGTCCTCTGATAAAAATGGGGCAGGAGTGTAACAGGTCAGGGGTCTTGTGGGTAAAACGTGAGTGTTCAGCACCAAATATTGTCTAGAAAACTAATTTTATGGTACCATTCGTGCACCCTGTTAACTAGAGCCTGTGAATTACAAAAGTGCCTAAATAAATAGAAGCTACTGTACATAGGACCAACTTTGACTCTACAGGCAGTTGGTGCAGTCACAAAGGCCTGTCAATCAAAGCCCAGCATGCTGATGTTTCCAGGCTATTTCCCACAGGGACGTGCAGTCAGGGCAGGCAGGTCAGGTAGTGCCTCACCTGGAATAAGAAGTAAGAAAAAAAAGATACAATAAATATTAATATCTGTCCCCTGATCTGTGTTGTAATGTCATTTCTCAACAATTCAAATATTTTTTCTAGTCAAAAGTCACTGCATTGTGCATTTCCACTTCAAATACAGAGACACATGAGAGCCGTGCCTTACCTCAGGTTGCATAACCCCACAGGCAGTGGCTGAAGTGTGTGCAGTAGATGTGTGTGTGTTTCGCTATCTGTTTGTCACCACTATATCTTCACCTTCCATGTCTATGTAGTGTGTTTCTTGTGTGTTTATATTTAATTTAGCTGATCTTGATGTAAAATAGCACTGGAAAAACCACCAGCGAGGCAAACAGCACCTGTGCCTCAGTGAAGGTGGCGTGAAGTTTATGCCTGTGACGCAGCTGCAGTTGGTCTAAAGACTAGTTCAGAGGAGGCTGAAATGGATGCTAAGCCTAAAACGTCTCAAAACTGGACTTTGAGTCAAAACAGGACAGGTTTTCTTCTCCACTGAGACACAGAGACCTTGAAAGGTAAAAAGAGACTTTGACAACAAAGTCAGAGATTTTTGTCCATGTAAGACCATGTATTATTTTGCAGGATGTATTTCTATTTGTGTTGAATCAACAGCAATAAAAACCCCCTTTCTCTCTCTCTCTCTCTCTCTCTCTCTCTCTCTCGCTGTCACTTTTTATGCTATTCTTTGGCTGATAAATGTGCATAGAATGATATTCACTCTAATAGTCATTTCAAAGTGCTCACACTTACAGCATATCGATCAAAAATCTTTTATGAAACATGTGACTGCACTTATTTGGGCCACAGATTCTGTAGCTCTCAATGGAAATCAGAGTGGCAATCAACTGTGTGTATTTTAAGACAGGAAATAAGAGACTGATAATCAGTATTTGAAGCTAGTAATGTGCAATAAACCACAATATTTACACTAGAAAGTAGAACATGCAGAGAATTTCACTCTAAGTCTATGTTTAATTAAAAGAGAAGTTTTCAACAGTACAAACGGTACCTACAACAACATTTCTTATAAAGTTAGCAAAAGTTTTAATAACTAATTAAACAATATAAATTCCCAAAGGAATAAATAAACAATGCTTGTTAACTTAAATGCGAACCATCTCAGTTAATCAGCTAAGTTCAGCAGCACCAGACCAGAACCTGCAGAAAGCACAGTTCCCAAACACGCCACGTTAATTTTTTCATCTAATGAAAAATATCCAATACAATAATTAGCTCACCCTTAATTCGGGACCCCAAAAATAGTTTTCCCTGCACGCTGCGTCTGCAACAATGAATGAAACAAGGAGAACGGTTTATTATTTCGGGAATCCTGTGTGAATTCAACAGACTAAAAATTCTTATTGGTTTCTGAAAAATTAAAAGTCTGACAGTCAAAGATAATTGGAGTTATTAGTGTGCTGACATTACAGATATCAAAGAATTATTTGGTGCGAGGGTCACATGGCTACCCTCCCCTGACACCTACATGGATAACCTTTGCAGCTGACAGCTCATGAATAAATATAGGTTCAATTTAACAGTTCAGTGGCTGTTTCAGGGAGCTTTGGGATGACGACGTGAACGAGGCCACTGATGAAGTAGATTGTGTCAGTCGTGGAGTCATTATTCCATAACTGCAAACAGAACTAAATGGATCCCTGTAGGAGTAATACTGCACTTGTGGATTCTTTAAATCCTCTCAGTGTTTATTTTGGCTCTATTAAGGCATAGATTTTTCTATGTTTGTTCATTTTGTCCCTTATTCTATTAACTTGTTTTCTTCACCGTTTTTGTTCATATCTCTAATCATTTTGTTCTGTTTTGTCAAATGTTTCATTCAGGTTTTCTTCATTTCTGTTCACTTTGTCAATGACTTTGTTCATTTCTTGGCTTATTTTGTTCATTTTCAATTATTGTATTGTCAATTTTTGTGGGCTACCGTGTTCATTTTTGGTAATTTATTTGTGTATTATTTTCAATTTTGTTCATTTCTGTTCATTTTGTCTGGCATTTTGTCCATTTTTGCTTCTTCGGTTTCTTTTTTGTATTTTTTTATGCATTCATATTTCATTTCATTTTGTGAGTGATTTTGTTCATTTTGTCACTCGTTATATTTATTCTTCATTCTTCACATTTCTGATCATCTAGTGACATTTCTGTCAGTTTTATCTATTTTTTTGATCATTAGTTGCTTCTGTTTTTTCTTTTTTGTTTTGTTCACTAATTTTCAATTTGTGAGTGATTTTTGTTTATTTTGTCACTTAGTTTGCTAAATTTCATTTCTTTTCTTATTATTTTCTTCATTTTTGTTCATATCCCTGATTATTTTGTCAATTTTTGTTCTTGTTTATGTTTATTTTCTTTGTTGTTTTGTTCCTTTTTTCCCATTTTGTGTTTTGTTAATTTTTGTTCATTTCCTTTATTATATTGTCTATTTATATTCCTATTTCAGAATATTTTGTTCATTTTTGCTAATTCTGTTGCTTGTTTCACTAATTTTGTTGCATATTTTGTTCATTTTTTTCCTAATTTCTGTTCATTTTCTAGATTTTTTAAAATTAATTTTTGTTCCTTTCATTGCTTGTTTTGTTTATTTTTAAATTATTGTTTTCATTTCCTTTCATTTTTGTCAATAATTTTGTTCATTTTTACTCATTTTCTTCATTTTATTTGTAGTTTTGTTTATTTTTTTCCTCCATTTCTGTTAATTTCTGGTTATTTCTGAAGTTTTTAAATTTTGTCCCTTATTTAATTTTCTTCATTATTTTGATCATTTTATTCATTTTGTATAGTTTCTGTTCACTTTGCTGATTAAATTGTTAATTCTTGATTGTTTGTTTTCTTATTTTCTTAATTTTTGTTCATTTTCTTGACTGCATTGTTAATTTCTGTTCATTTTAGTGGCTCTTGCTTATTAAAATTGCTTATTATGTTTATTTTGATTAATTTTCTTTGTTGTTTTGTTTAGCTTTTTCATTTAATTTAATTTATTTATGTATTTCTGTTCATTGAGTTGCTTACCTTTTTATTTTTTTCATTTCTTGCTCATTTATATTCCTAATGCTGATTATTTTGCACATTTAGTTGCTGTGTTCACTTTTGTTCATTTCTGTTCAGTTTGTGGATTATTTTGTTCACTAAATCGATGTCTATTTTGGATGTTAAGGCACAGATTATTTTTAGACACATCTTTTGATCCTGATGGAGTCTCGAATGTCCTTTAGATTGCTGAAACTTGGGCAGCGAAGTGGTGGTAGAGGAGGCTGACGGATGGAGAGGATACAGTGATGCGTTTGGCCTCTTTATCTGCAACGGGTCAGGACGGGCCTACATGTAACATTAGCACCAACAAGGTCACAGCCACAAGGAGAGAGGGGGACTTCCTTGTCATCCATCATATCTACACACGGCTGCATTTCCAGCCATCTTGTCACACCCACTCACAGAAGCTGATAGAGACCCACTGCACAGAAAAACAGCAAAAAAGCCTCAACTCTCCTCACGCCCTTTTATATCCAAGTCAATATAACCCAGACTGGGATGTTAAAGGCCCTTATATACTTCAAATGCAGAAACAGAAATTCAATTGTTGATGAATTAATGTCAGCAATGGATTTCAAAAAAGTTGGGTCAGGGTCATGATTACCATTCTGTTGCATTACCTCGTCTGTGTGTAAGTCTGGGGACTGAGGAGACCAGTTACAGTCGTTCTTCGAGTGGAATGTTTTCCTGTTTTTGCTTGATGTAGGATTTTCTGAAATAAACAAGCCCTCGCCTGAAAAAGACATTGGTCCCTATTTTGGAAATCTAAAGCAAGCAGTCAGTGATCACTGGGGCGTGGCCAAGTCAGGTTTGGTACCCTGTCAGGGTGACTACCTGCCATCTGCCTGGCACATCTGTGATCACCTCCTGATCATGATGTGTTAATGTGTGTTTTTGTATTCCTATTTTTGTGTAGCGCACCCTCCCTACCAGAGGGGGGGCATTTCACCTGTGTGTGTGTGTGTGCATGCTACTACAGGAAGTGGAAGAGTCCAAGGTGATGGTGCAAAAGTTCAAGAGAATGCCACCAGAAGACCAAAAGGAGGAAAAACTTCCTTTAAGGAAGAGAAAACCTCAAACCGAACCAACAACTCTTGTTAGGTGGCCATCTGCCTCGACCGGGTGGGGTTAGTGGACAGACAAAAGACAAAAAAAAAAAAAAGAGCAGGGGTAGAACAACAAACAACACAGACACAGGATGACATCCACAGTCACAGGACCAGCCCACAGCCAGCAAACACACATCAAGAACATGTAGTGATTAGAGATTGATTGGCTTTGACTGTGATTGGCTTTTTGACTCAGACTTTTGAATTTTGCATTTTGTACTGTTTTGATTGGAGCTTGTAAATTCTTAAAAATATATAATTGCAAATATGTTTCTAAATTCCACAGTCCTGGTGGTGGTGGGGAGGAGACAGCTATTTTTGTTTGTGCACGTTTTCTCCTGTTTATGTTTCGGGAGCTCGGGTAAGAAGCCTTGTCTTTTGTTTGGTGATTTTAGTTGTGTGTGAAAGAGGTGGTTCTGTTTGCTGTTTTGACTGTGCTCACCCTGACGCTTTGAACCACATTTTGTGTAAATGCATTTATTGTGGACTGCACAGGAATAGGAAAATCTCACACTCAATATATGTTGCACACACTAACCCATAGGCCAGATGGAACCTAAGGATCCAGTCAACAATGTTGGGAAAATAGTTGGCAGCCATTCATAGTGCACTGATAAAAATGATTAAACAGGTGACCTGCCAGTCAACTAGACTAACAACCTCACAGATTAAATTAGTGCATCTATTCTTTTCTTACCTGTACCAGATGTTTAAGGAATCTGAAATACAGGCTGTGTCTACTCAGTCATCCTGTGATTATAAGCTACAGATGCTAACTACTACTTTGACTGTTTTCAACTTTGTGCATGAGCTTGTGCACTTTTGAGGTTGTAAGGTGTGTTTACTGGCAGGTCAGTGGGCAGAACATGTACCATGGACCATGACAATCCATGAGCTGAGAGCTAAATTCCCAACCTTGTCGACTGGACCTTTCTAATTATCAGTGGGAGTGTTTTTTTGCATAATATACAATAAACCAATCAGAGTTCTGTGCACCATTCCCTTCAGTACTGGTTAATAGTGATTCTGTCTCCATCATTAAATAAGACATCCACATTCAGTGTACGCTCATCCTCCATCTGTCAGTACTTTAACTCATGGGGTACTCTGTGTGACTTTGTGAATTAAAAATAAAGCAACTCAGAAGTGTATATATATACTGTATATTTTTTTTACTTGCAGAAATTACAAAAGTTGAATTTTTTTGTCATTTCTTCAAAGGACTCAAAACCCTCAGTGCTTGTCCTGGTCCCAACTAACATGAGCCTTGAAATAACTGAGTTAATGCTGGGACTGGTCTCATGATCAAACACCATTAAATGTAATTGAATCTCCCTTTTATTATTATTGTTAGTAGTAGTAGTAGTGGTAGTAGTATACAGAAATGCACATAAACCAGGTTGATTTAAGGAATAATGCATATTGCATGTGTCCATCATGTTAATATATCCAACTGTTAAAGTATGTACACTTCTACATGGTCACAGATCTTGAAAGCAGTGTGCACACTCTCTGAGATACCAGTCATTGGTGTTTTTTATGCCTAAGGCCAGGTTATTTCAATCACAAGTGCAGCTGTGTTTTTGTGCAGAAGATAGCAACCTGCCCGCTGCTTGTCTAACTTTAATACCAACATGCCCTCAGGTGCACAAACGTGTTGCAGTGTCAGTGACATTGGTGTGTGCCATAGAATGGGCATTTGCACCAGGGCAAGATGGGAGTGCATCACCTGCTTTCACATTTTGCAGCACAGCGCCGTTAGGGCCCATTGTGTACTGAGCAGTCATGGTGCTCTAAAACCTGTAATTTTTGTTCAGCATGAACGTTGGTTATCTATGCCACCTGCACTATTCCACCCCCATACCATATGCTAGCTATTGAAGTGAGTGCTGAGAACAAGCCAGAAGTTCCCATTCTTTTTTAACCTCTTTAAACATGGGCACACTGTCCACAATTTCCCAAAAGCATTTCAAACTGACTCATCAGACCACAGGACAGTTGTCCACTTCAACTAAATCCATCTTAAATGATATTTGGACCAGAGAAAGCAGCAGGTTTTCTGACTCTGATTTATGTAGGGTTTCTTTTAACCTGTACTTATGGATGTTCACAGTGGGTTTTGGAGGTTTTCCTGAGTCCATGCGGTCTCTGCTCCAGGCTTGTGTCTATTTTTACTTTACTTTTTCTTTAGCTTTTAAAAACCCACCTGTTTTCTCTGGCTTTTAACACAATGTGAGTCAATGCAAAGTATTTGTTTTCATGTCTTTGTTTTATAATGTCTTTGTTTTTATGTTCTTAATGTCATTGCTATTTTATTGTACAGAACTTTGGGGTCAACTTTGTTTGTTTGTAAATGTGCTTTATAAATACATTTGGATTGGATTGGATTTACAATCTGAGGGCCCCAAGACCACTGTCATGAAATTTCTAAGAATTTGATACAGTGTGTTATCTTCAATTAAATATGGGGTTTCAGTGTTTGGCAAATCAACACATTTCTGTTTACATTTTCCACAGCAACTCAAACTTTCCTTAGCGTCTTAATCACCTAAATAAATGTCTTAATAGTTCATCAGTAAACCCGTGTGTATACTTTTGCTTTTGTACTATACAAACATGTATCACTCGGCTCAGTGCTGCACAGCTGAAAATGGTGACTCTACAACAAAACCCCACTATTTTTCTTAAATTATCTGCAATTAGAATAATTTTGATGAATTATCTATGAACTATTCTTATATAAAGAGCCAGGCACAAAGCCAGACACTTCACTTCCCCTGCATAGAGCTCGCAGGCTTCCAGCCAACAGAATGCAGCATTTTTTTGTCTCACAGTAGCAGACATAACAAATCTAATATTTAATGTTTAGCTGAATTGATTAATGACATCATATTAAATGTCATTAAGAAGAAGGAGCAAAAAGTGTAGATGTCAGCAGTAGTTGGAGTTCCAGATAAGTAAGTTTATGTGCTCATCATTTTTTTCCAACAGTAGTTTTACAGTAGATTAATTGGTGTACTTGTACAGCAGCAACATTAAGAAAACAGTAAATAACATGTCAAAAGAGCACAGGGGAAGGCATACAAATTGCTCATTTGTGTGGTAGAGATAAGCAGCTCAGGAAAACGTAAAACACACCAAAACGGTCCAACCCATACGGAGTGGATCGACTCCTAATGATAAACAGGACGCGATAAATAAACCAGAAATCAGCACATCCGAACACAGGAAATTGAGTTACAAGAGAGTGCGGTGTGTGTGTGTGTGTGTTTGTGGGGAGAACATGATGCACACTTGGATTTGGGTACAGTAAAGCCCAGGCACACATCAAACTGATCGCGTTTTTGTGCTTCGTTTTGTGTCCGAATAACAAAAGGCACCGAAGACGGCTCTGATATTCAATCCTACATATTTTAGACTGGGATCACAGAGGAACTTTGCCAACCTGTAAACCTGTGAAATTGGATATTTCGCTGGTGGCGGTTTCCAGTTCCTGTAACTTTAGCTAAGCATGATGGATTTGCTGGCACTCTTTACTGTAATAGTGCTATCTATTAAAAAAATACCTGGTGAGAACACTGTCTTTTATGAAGTAAACCAAGCAAAATGTCATTTTATACTCATTCCTTCTTATACGCTGCTCATTTCTTTTAACAGTTTTGTTTATTTTGTGGATTATTTTGTTAATTTGGTCATTTATTTTAACTTTTGTTCATATCCCTGTTCATTTTGTTCAGTTTCTGTCAATTTCTGTTAATTTAGTCCGTTTTTGTTCAATTTTTTTGCTTATTTAGTTTACTTTCTTTATTACTTTGTTCACTTCTCGTCTTTGTGAATGAATGTTATTTTTGTCACTTATTTTGTTAACTTTTGTTAATTTTGTTGTCCATTTTCGCCTATTTTTATTCATTTTCTAGATTGTTGCATTTAGTTTTTGTCATTTTTGTCTGTTTTCTTATTGTTAATTTCTTTGGATTTTGTATGTAATTTTGTTGTCTTTATTATCTTGTCTTTATGTTCCTATTTTAGATTATTTTGTTCATTTTTGCTCATTTAATTGCTTATTCTGCTTATTTTATTTTCTGCATGTCTTCATTGTGTTGATCATTTTTCTCATTTATTTGCTTATTTTGTTCATCCTTGTTCATTTTACAGATTGTCTGCGTAATTTCATTCTTTCTTTGATTTGTTATTTTGTTCATTTTCTGAATTGTCTTGTGTATTTATGTTCCTATTTCAAATTGTTTTGTTCATTTTTGCTCATGTAGTTGTCTATTGTGTTCAATTTAATAAATTACTTTCCATTGTCTGGACTATTTTGTTCATTTAGTTGCTTATTAAATTTTTAAAAATTTCTGTCCATTTTGTTTGTTTCTGCTGATTTTCCAGATTTAAAAAAGTTAATTTATTCAAAATGTCCAATAGTATCCAACCACGCTAAAATAAATGAATAACTAAATTACCCCCTCACCTCCCTACCTCCCCACCCCCAATGGGAAAAGTAACTTCAAACACACCCTGAGTGTATTTTTATTCATTTTGCTCATCATTTTTTTATTTATGCTCCTATTGCAGATGTGTTTTTTTTTCATTTTTGCTCATTTTGTTGCTTATTTCATTCACTTATTTGCATATGTTGTTCATATTATCCTCACTTCTGTTCATTTTATAGATTGTGTTCATTTTTTCTCATTAGTGTTCATGTTGCAGATTTATTTTGTTCATTTTTGCTCCTTTAGTTGCTTATTTAATTCTTCTTTGATTGTTTTTGTTCATTTTGCAGATTTCATTTGTTCATTTTTGCTCATCTGTTTACTTTGTGCATTTAGTTGCTTATTCAATTCTTCTTTGATCATTTTTGTGTATTTAATGTGCTCATCTTTGCTCATGTACAGTAGTTTCTTACTGTGTTCCTTTTTGCTCATTCCTGTGTTTTTTTGTGGATTTAATTTGTTCATTTTGGCTCATTTAGTTGCTTAATTCTCTTATCATTTTTGTCCATTTTTATTCATTTTGTGGATTTTTTTTTTCTTTTTATTATGTTCATTTATTCAAAATGTGCAATAGGCTCCAACCACGCTGGGCTAAAATTACTCCCTCACCTCCCTGCCTCCCCGCTCCTGATGGTGAAAGTCATTTCAACCAGACTAAAAACTTTCCCTGGGTGTATTATTGTGAAATAATACACTGCACATGGTTTTGTGTTAGTGGATCTGTTCATGGAAGTAATTACATGGGTAATCATCACTCACAGGCAGACCATAGGCACAGACATGAAAACAATTCCTCTGGTTTTATGTTTCACCCCGCCCGGTAAAAACCCTCTGCTAGGTCACATGAACACAATCCCAACACACCGCTGCTCACTCAACTTACCTCAACTTACCACGGTTAACTTTGAAATGAATATGAGTGGAGATGAATAAACATTTCCAGACACTTTATTGGTTAGGAGGATTATTGATTGAGAGTTCAAAGTAATATTCTTTGTTTGGAGAGTAGCAGCATTGTTAAATAGCTGATAGTGTTGTATAGGTTCTGGTGTCATGTGATAGCTGATGTGCAATTTGTGGAAAATTATAGATCGTGAAAAATATGGATTGTATAGAAACAGCTGACATCAGGAAAAGCTGGAGATCGTTTACTTTAGCTTTTTAATTCCTCCGACATGCAGCTTTTCAATAAGAAATCTTTCTTAAATCCCAGTTTGGTTAGTTTTATGTTCATTTTATCAATTATTTTGTTTATTTTAGGATTTGTAGTGTTAACTCCTTTCATTTTGCTCATTTCGGCTCTTTTTGCTTTCAATTACTTTATTATTTTTTTTCCAATTTGGTTGACTTTCTTTTATTCATTCTCTTGACTTTTCAAAATTAATTTTAGGTTCATTTTGTTGCGTATTTTGCTAATTTTCTCAATTATTTTGTTCATTTTCCTGACTTTTTCAAATTTAATGTTTGTGTTGTTAATTCCTTTCTCAATAATTTTATTCATCTCCTTGACAGTTTTAGTTGTGATAGAATTTGTGCAATTAATTATTTTCATTTTTACACTTATTTTGTTTATTTTGGTTTATTTTCTCCAAACTGAACACAACTCAAACTGTGAAAGAACATGTATTTTGGTCCACTTTCTTAATTGTTCTGTTAATTTTCTTAACTTTTTAAAAATAAATTGTATAGTGTGTGTTGGTAATTTCTTTCATTTTCTTTTTTTGTTCACTTTCACAATATTTTTTCATTTTCGATAATTTTCTTGACTTTTTTAAAATTCATTTTAGGATTTATTGCTAATTTTGTTCATTTTCCCTTATTTAATTTTTGTCCTCTTTTCTAATTTTTTTCTCAATTATTTTGCTCACCACCTTAACTATTCTGTTTATTTTAATGTTTGTCTTGTTAATTTTTATAATTGTTTTGTTTCAGTAGTTCATTTTCTCAGTTATTTTTACAAATTAATTTATTTTTCCTCAGTACTGCAGGGTTTAAGCTGTTTTATCATGGTGTGGACGGGAAGAGAAATGGAGTAGGAGTCATCTTGAAGGAGGAGTTTGTCAGGAATGTTCTAGAAGTGAAAAG
>JAQQAE010010075.1:0-14273 GCA_029823295.1 Pseudamia nigra
ATAATCCGGTGCGCCTTATGTATGGAAAAAAAAACAAAAATGGATCATTTTTTGAGGGTGCGCCTTATAATCCGGTGCGCCTAATAGTGCGAAAAATACGGTAAATAAGTCTGTCCTATTTTCATGGTATGTCAGCTTCTCAGCTCGTGTCTCAGCCCAAACTCGGGCTTAAAAACCAATATGCACTGATTTTAAAATAGATTTTTGCTTAGTAACCAGCACTCACCAAACAACCCAGTGATGCATCCTATCGCTGCAGGGTCGTCCACGAACTTCAGGATGATGTTGCCCTTGTGAGAATGACACAGTTGTGTGTGAACAGGGTGTGTAGGATGGGGCTGAGGACACCTCCCTGTGGAGTGCCTGTGTATCGATCCTGACAGACTCGGGCCTGCCAGTCACAGAGGGTGGGGTGCAGGCCAAGTGTGGATAGTTTTATGGGTGAGTTTGTGGGGGGTGACCGTGTGGAAGGCGGCGCTGTGGTCAACAAAGAGCGTCCTGATGTAGGAGTCTTTATTTTCCAGGTGCGATAGGGAATAGTGGAGTGCAGCATCTGAGCAATGGCATCTGAGGTGGACTTGTTGGGCCGGTATGCAGGGGGTCCAGGGGGTCCGGTATGCTGCTCTAAATGATGATCGGAGTGAGGGCTACTGGCCTGGAATCATTCAGGCAGGTGGGTGGGTTCTTCTTGGGAAGGATTGTGGTCTTGAAGCAGGAGGGACGAGTGCTCTGGCTGAGGGAAAGGTTGAAGACGGAGGTAAGAACATCAACCAGCTCAGTGTCGCATGCTCTGAGGGCCCGGCCGGGGATGTCATGTGGTCATGCTGCCTTCCTCGGTGCTTTGTGTACCTGGTCCCAGTGTGTGTGTGCCTCTTCTCTGTGCTGTAGCTGGAGTGGACGGTGTGGAGATCATCTGGTCGGCTGTCTACGGAGTTGGTGGTGCTGGTGGTGGCAGTCAGCAGTAGAATGGAAGCCATGCAGCGTCGCTCTGTACTGCCTGTTGGCTGCTGCGATGCTTCCTCAACACACACTCTGCGACGTTGAGCTCGTCTCCTAAGACAGAGTCATTTTCTACAATTTGCTGCATATTTGATGGCAAAGTGACAGTGTGCAGCCATTGTCTGACATTCCTTTTTGCAGCTCTTCATACATGTTCATGCTTTATTGCCAAGACATGTAGAAGTTTTCCTTGCAGACACACAATTATTTGCTGAATTTGTCTTCATTTTTTATAAGAATCTGGGCCAAAGGTACGTAAAGTTGACATCTTTTCTTGAGCCCCACCTACCCCATGTTAGCAGGATGGAGACTTATGTGGTAGATACCATGGTGTGTTTCAAGTAAATTGGTTTAGACATTTTTATGCTGGTGTGTTGACTTCCAGGTATAAGTACATGGCATGGGCTCAAGAAATCAATATCTGCCCCTTTTTTTAACCTCAAACTTATCTGTAGAAAACATATGAAGACGAAACACCTGCAGTCTCTGATTTTAATGATTTTGTTTTTTGTTTTGTTCATGTCAACGCTGCTTTTTTGTCTCTTGTTCTATTTCATCTTGCATAATCATCCGAAAAACGTCCAAACCCTCCTCTCCTGGATGAATATATATGACAAGTCATACAGATTTTACAGATTCGGGCCAGAAATTGCAAGAAGAGCATCCAATATGATCCCAAGTACGATTTTATTTAACGTGTGGATTCGTTTGGAGTATCCACCTCCCACATGAATCAGGCTGGTCTGCCAAAGAGCCACGAGGCACATCTAATCGGAGACACCCCCGCCCCCCCGCTTTCCTTTCAGAGGCTGATTGCTGCGTTAAAAGGCCTTTACCAACAACAGAAGCGGAGCGGTGAAGAGTGGCTGGCTGCCATGATGGAAGCTGTAATGGAATTTCAATGGGACACTTTCCCTGAGGTGGATAAGAGGGAATCCTATTGCGAGTCAAAGAGCTGTGATTGCTCGGCACTGCCCTGCAGGCGCTGGCACTGATAGCACCGTGACCTCAGTATGTGGTTGGACATACTTGACACCACCTCTGCATTGCATAAAATTAACCTCAAATATAAGATTAGAACGTGGCTATTTATCCTTCTGCCTCCCCCATGGTGTTTAGAGCAACAATGTCATGTGATATACAGTTTGATTTGCGTCCTTGAACTCTGATCGTGCACACTCTTGGGATAAGTATTAATCTTTATGCACAGTACGAAGTAATTGTGCATTAAAATATTTAAAAGCGAGATTGAAATTCAGACATATGTGTCCCTATCGCTTTCATTAAGTTGCCTGTCTTAGTGTTATATCACTTTTATTAAAGTAACATTAACATTTAACGTTACTTGTGGCCATTTCACTAGAATCAATATGCAACGTGTGAATATACATCACTAAACACAGAGTGAATAAAGTGATTACACTGAGTTTTCTCTTAATGAAATATAACCAGGCTGTGTTCAGACCACAGCTGCAAATAAATTGGTGAAACTGAGGAGCCTTTTGAATAAAATGCCAGAAAATTTGGGAAAAGTGTTTCACAAAGTCCTCAAATGCCTGTTTCATCCACACACCCAAATTAAGTGCTTAAGGTGCCTGTGATGTACGTTTCTATTTTTTCCTGACTTTTCTACCATGCTCTGGCCACATGACTCTGCAACACTGCTAGTATAATAGTAACATTTGTTCACTGTTCATTTGTTTCTAGCAGCGCTCGGAAATGTAAGAGTTGCACAAGTGTGTATTTGACACTAGCCCCCACCAGACTTCCACTGTTGACAAAAAAGACCTCCCCTCCCCCAGAAACTCCAAATAAAGCAAATCCACTCCTTTAAGGACGAAGGCTCCCCGCTTGTAATCCCATGTTTTCATTCTGAAGTAATTAGACTATTTTGAGTTACTATGGGTGCAAATCTAATCGAGAGGGACTTGAGATTGAAATGAAATTGCTACAAATGAGCATATCATGGGTACTTTAACAAAAGTGCGAGAGCACCTGTCCTATGTGTCTCAAAGACAAAGTGAACAAACGATGAATAAAACAAAACGAACAAAGTGATCTACACAATGAGCAAAATAATACAGAAAATTGTCTACAAAATAATCAATGAAATTAACAAAAGGTTTAAAAAAAATCAAGAATATGAATGAAAACTATTCAAAATAATCATTAAATTTGACAAAATGAGCAAAAACATCAACAGCACAACAAAAATAAACAGGACGGACAAGAAAATGAACAAAATAATCAACAAAATGAACAAAATAATCACCAAAATGAATAAAAATGCTACAAAATGATTACTCAGTGTGATCTTATCTTGTTTTTGCTTCAGGTCAGACAGTTAAAAGAATAAGGTCTCGTTTACTTCCTGTAACATCCCCTCAGAAAGGTCACATGACATGACCGTGACGTGTCTTGTCAGCGGCTCTTATCCAGGTACGATAGGCAGTAGACTACGCCCCCTGCTGTCTCGTCCTGGATGCGTGACCGGGAATATGATCCCTCATCCCCGTTGATCCTCGGGGCTCAAATCTCAACAGCCTCCCTCATCCGTGGAGACTCACAAAGAAATTAGAAATAAGATAAAACAGCTCCACAGTCCAATATAATAACACAACATATATCTGTGCATTTAGAGATTTGAACCTGTTTGAGGCACAGTTACACTGCACTTGCTCAAGTTCAGTTAATATTTCAGCTTATTGCTATGATTACATAACTGTAATTTACCATATAATTGTAATTTACTACCAAGGCTAATTAAAACTCATGGTTTGCTTTAATTCTCCTCTGTAGTAAATGCCACATATTTTTCGACGTACACCTCTCAATTCCCCGCTGGATGCTGAAATGTGTGAAAATGCGTGCAAAACCTCGCCCCTCAGCTCTGAAATGTATCTGAAAATATGTCTAAGCCCTCAACGTTCTTGTGTTCGTCCTCCAGGGTAACGTGACCTTCTCGTGCTCCCAGCCCCAGCCGGGCGCCTGCACCTTCCTGAGCTCCAGCAGCAGCTTCCTGTCACTGCCGTCAGCGCCGCCCGCCGCAGAGGGATTCTCCGTTCGCCTCCAGTTCAGGACGTGGAATGCAGACGGGCTGCTGCTCTCTGCACCGCTGCTTCCCGAGCCCCAGCGACTGGAGCTGCAGCTCACCAACACCCGGCTGCATCTGACCCTGCAGCGGTCAGGACGCCACAAATCAGAGGTCTCCACTGGTGAGCGCACACGCAGCGCAGGAGACATATTTATATATACTATGCCCTGGTGTTTAATTCACAGCCTGTGCAGCAGTGTTTCTCATCAATCTATGTTCACAATCTTGAACCTGTGTATTTATATTATTCCTTTTGGAACAAATCCCTTCTTATTAAGGCTTGATAGCCCCAACAATACCCGCTCACCCTAACAAAGACCCACATAACCATGCTAATGAGCAGAGATGGGTAGTTCTATGAATGAATAAAATAATCAAGAAAAACATAATCAACTAAATTATAAAATTAGGGTAAAGACTAGGTACAAATGACCAAAATAAGTAAAAAAAACAAAGAAAATAATCAAGTAAATCGAAAAAAAATGTGACGAGAAGTTGATCAAAAAAATCTGCAAAAACGATCAAAAATGATCAAAATAATCAAGTGAGTGAAGAAAAATGATCAAAAAGCTAAATATGGAAGACATTTCATAAAACAAGTTTAGCAACAACACTGATGAAAAAAGTGAGTTTAAAAAAATGAAAAACAAATAACACAAAAGTTAATAAAATTGAATATATGAACAAAATACCAGACTGTAATAAGTTCCACATCATGAAGTTACTCACTCCTTGAGTATTTTTTTGTAAGATACTCTTTTACTCAAGTACTGACGCTTACTACGTCTACAGAAGTCACTGTAATTAGGAAGTAACGTTACTTTTACTCGAGTACTGCTTCTGTGTGACGCACCACTGCCAACTATTAAATAATGGCTAATATGTGTATCGTCTTCTATAGTGAGATTATATTACATTCTTTTAAGGTTTTATACGTCTTTGTTTGACATGGCATGTAATAACCAAACTAAATAGTAGCAGTTGTTTATTGTGGACAAAAGTACTGTGTTAATTATACTGCAGACATCTGTGTTTTTGCCTCTAGACCACTGGAAACGCAGAATAATATTTGTTAATTAATTAATTAATTAATTAATACATTTTTGTGTCATTTTGTGGATTATTTTGTTCATTTTTGGCCAGTTTGTGGATTATTTTGTTCATATTTGGTAATTTTATTGCATATTTTGTTCCTTTTTGGTCAGTTTGTGAATTATTTTGCTCATATTTGGTCAGTTTGTGGATTATTTATTCATTTTTGATAATTTTATTGTATATTTT
Source organism: Pseudamia nigra (assembly GCA_029823295.1). Classification (NCBI taxonomy): domain Eukaryota; kingdom Metazoa; phylum Chordata; class Actinopteri; order Kurtiformes; family Apogonidae; genus Pseudamia; species Pseudamia nigra. Next base: position 5,375 of record JAQQAE010010075.1, read on the forward strand.
GTTAATTTTTGGTCAGTTTGTGGATTTTTTGTTCATTTTTGGTCAATTTGTGAATTTTTTTATTCATTTTTGGTAATTTTATTGTATATGTTGTTCCTTTTTGGTCAATTTGTCGATAATTTTGTTCATATTTGATCAGTTGGTGGATTATTTATTCAATTTTTGTAATTTTACTGTATATTTTGTTCCTTTTTGGTCAGTTTGTGGACTATTTTGTTCATATTTGGTCAGTTGGTGGATTATTTGTTCATTTTTGGTAATTTTATTGTATATTTTGTTAATTTTTGGTCAGTTTGTGGATTTTTTTGTTCATTTTTGGTCAGTTGGTGGATTATTTATTCATTTTTGGTAATTTTATTGTATTTTTTGTTCCTTTTTGGTCAGTTGGTGGATTATTTATTCATTTTTGGTAATTTTATTGTATATTCTGTTCCTTTTTGGTCAGTGTGTGGATTATTTTGTTCCTTTTTGGTCAGTTGGTTTATTTTGTTCATATTTGGTCTGTTTGTGGATTATTTATTCATTTTTGGTCAGTTTGTTGTTGATTTTGTTTATTTTTGTTTAATTTTATGGATCTTCTGGATTCATTTATACATTTACATGCATTTACTTAATTATTTTGTTCCATTTTGCTCAGTTTGTTGCTTTGTTCACCTCTGTAAAGTATTGCTTCATAATCGGACTTGACAAAGCTTATATATCACATTTACAACTCATTCTGCGCAAAGACCTTTACAGGTTAAAAATGCATGTGAACAACAGATAAAATAATAGACAAAAACTACTCAAGTACCTGTAAAGGAGTAAATGTACTTGAGTACTACCCTCCCCAGGGTTATCACATCAACATGGTCCAAAATCTGTGAGGAACGATTCAGCGCCTTGTTGAATCTGTAAAACCAAGAATTAAGGCAGCGCGGAAGGAAAAAAGGGTCCAACCTGGTTCCAGTGTGGTGTACCTAATAAAGTGGCCAGGGATTTTTGTTTTATTCTTCCAAATCCGATGTACAGGAGCCAGTTCCTCCTGCAGCAGCTCACATATCAGACGCACACTTGATTTGTGGCATTTGGAGTCTTTACGCTGCATCACGAAGCTATTTGATCTTCACGCAAAGTCGATAAACTCCCGTTAATGAGATAAGGGATGAGATAAGGGATGGGAATTTCCAAACATCACACATAAAAGTCAAACATATCTGCTTTGGAACATCAGAGGCCCGCTTAAAATATCTAATTGGGACATTTTGCATGATCATTGTGAGCTAATGAGCCATTCATTTTACAAAACGGCTTCCTTTGTGATATTCATGAGGGCGTCTTTTGATATACAGCGTTAAAATAACTGCAGCGTTGAACAATATGTGAAGTATAATTTAGAGAAAACATAAAAGTCAACATTAACATCGGAGACGGGTACAGTAGGTTTAATTAGACCGTAGAGGGATAATAATAATAATCGCTGTGAGATTGTGTTAATATACCATGTTAACTTTCCCTGGAAATGAGACTATAATTATTGCAGTATAATTTTATGTCAGGATAATTGTCTTTACTGTTGGATTCAGTTTTACTCCTGCATATTTCAGCGTAGGAAACAAGCTGAAACGCTGCTGCGTGAAGTGTTTTCGTCCCGTTCTGATGATAAAGACCAGTTTAGAACCACAATAACATGCTTTGACTTGTTTATTCTGTTGAATAAGAAATGACAATGCACTGATTGCCAAATCCTTTTCAACCTATATTCAAATGAACACACTACAAAGACAAGATATTTGATGTCAATATTAATAAACTTTATTGTTTTTTTGGCAAATATTTACTCATTTTGAATTGAAATCAAACACAACGTCCCAACTTTGTTGGAAGCGGGCTTTGTACTTGTAACAGAGCAAATGTACTAGAGTACTTGCCACGTCTGCTCTCTCTCTTATCATTGTTGCAAGTGTAGCAATTAAAATTGAGGTCCTTCACAGCCAAAAATAGTGAATTCGACCTGAGAATTTCAATTAAAAGTTGATAGATTCCGAGTTTCTTCGGCTCCCGTCACCATGAGAATATCACATGCCTCACTCAAAATTTCACCTTTTATTAGCAGGGTGGTCACATTACACTTTAATTAGTTTCTTTTTTAAAATTTAGCTTCCAGACAAACAGAAAAGGTTCAGTTTGGAGACGTGCTCTACCTCCGTGGCGCTAACGGAAAATATTGATCCTGGTGTCATTACATGCTTCATCCATGTCATGTCATTCAAACTGAATCCGGACAATGAGCAAGGCATTGAATCACTTTAGCCTCGGTCTGTTTGGCCAGCGGGGATTCTAAACGATTGGATTCATGAGAAAAGTAACTAGACGTCATACAGTGGTACTCCAGCTAATGAATGTAATCCATTCATTGGCCGAAACAATCGTTAGCCGGTGCCGGTTTTTCCAGAGGATACATTTAAAACCAATTCATCCGTTCTGCACCCATGAAAACTCCCATATAAAGTATGTATTACACACCCGTACATGCACATTTATTCATTATTATTATTTGAAAAGGAAGTTATGTTAATTATCTGAAACGGAATGCTTGAAATTATTTATTATTTATAATGTATTTTTACTTTGGCTTAGGACATGGCAGTGATGAATTTCCTCTGCTGTGTGTTTTTCGGTCCCGCACCGTCCGTAGCTGTTTAACACAGCTGTGTAAACACAGGCTGTGTTGTTAGCAAGCGTGTTTATGGCTACTGTTGCAAGCTACAGCTAACAACACAGCTCCGGCTGTGGCTCTGGAGTGTTATTAGCTCCAGTTAACAACACAGCTGCGCCGCTAACCGGAGCTCATAACACTCCGGAGCTGGCTAACAACACAGACGGAGCTAACACCACAACGCTAGACCCGGACCTGCCGGAGCATTGTTAGCCTAACAGGCTACAGCACTGTTGAGTGGCAGCTCTGTAGCAGAGACAATGAGCTAACTGTGGTTAGCATTCAGCCTATTCCATCTCGCGGGAGCCTTCACATTATTGTGTTGACTGTTTACATCCGGGCGATAGTTCACTTCCGGGTCTATCTCTTGTGTAACCAGAATATTTCCCATTAGCCAGAACAAAATTTTGGCTGATTTTTTCTTTGTTTCCCGGATGTTTTGTTACCAGGAGCGTGTGTTAGGCGGAGTACCACTGTATATACAAGTAGTATTCATTTGCTTTGCTATTTTGCTCATTTCTGGTCATTTTGTTGCTTATTTTAGTCATTTTTTAGACTAATTTCTATATTAATTTTCTTCACAATTTGGTTTATTTTTGGTCATTTTATTCATTATTTAGTTCATTTTTGGTCAGATTGTTGGTTATTTTGGTCTTTTTTTGGTCATTTTGTGGATCATTTACAGTAGCTCATTTCTGGAAATTTTGTGATTTTTTTTTGTTCAGTTTTGTTCATTTTTGATGATTATTTGTCATTTTAGGTTAGATTATTGTGTATTTTGCTCATTTATGGTCATTTTCACCAATATTGTATTTATTATTGTCCGCTTTGTGGATCATCTTGTTGTTTTTTGTTCATTTTGTGGATTGTTTTGTTGATGTTTGGTCATTTGTGGATTATTTTGTTCATTTTTGGCCCGTTTCTTGCTTTGCTGTTGATCTTTGATGATTTTGAGCCATATTTTGTTTCCTTTTGGTCAGTTTTTTGCTTATTTAGTTCATTTTCTTGTTTATTTTCTTTTATTTTTGATTAGTTTTTCGGCATTTTGTGCATTTTGTTCTTTGTTGGCCATTATTTTTTCATTTTTTTCAATATTCATTTATTTGATTTTTTTTTTTTTTTCCTTTTTGGTTATTTTGAGGAATATTTTGTTCATTTGGGGGAATATTTTGCACATTTCCTTTAGACAATGAAACAGTAGAGGCTCGGTTTGGGAAAGTGCTCTGCCTGTATGGCATTAAGGGAGAAGAATATTGATCCTGGTATCATTATATGCTGAATCTATGTCATGCATTAAGACTGAGTACAGTATACGAACAGTAAGCAAGGCTTTCATTCACTTTAGCCTCGGTCTATTTGACCAGCTGGGACTGTAGAGGATTGAATACATGAGAAAATTAACTTAACATCCCGAGACATCGCAGCATATTGGAGCAGTAATGACATATTGTCAGATGAAACTGGGTATTTCCTGGAGGCTGCAGAGGGGTTCTCAAGAGAAGAATAGACAAATGTTTTCAGAAACCGTACAGGAACATTTACATAGATCACTCAGGGGATTCTTTTGCAAAAATACAAATTAGACATCATGCTTTGACAGGTTTGGGTAGCAGCAGGACGGCGAGGGAAAGACATGACCTGAAAGATGAATGCAGACTCCTACTGATGCCCGCTGGTAGTCCCTCACGGCTACAGTAGTTATTCCATGAAACAGTCAATGTGCTGGAAAAAAAATGCCCAAGGCACTCGTACATCTTCCCGGGATAAAAGGGTTTGCTGTGAGCGACAGGCATCATCGAGCTCTGAGTGAAATTCTCGAGTTTTCCCGAGAGTCCGGATATATCTGATTTTTTAAAAATTATTATTGTAATAATAAAGAAGAAAAACTGTCCAGCGTGGAGTCTCCGAGCCACGACACAGCCTCATTTCAATGCTAATTTAATCAGAAGTGTGGCTTGCTCATTCTTATTGTGGCGTTGTCTTCTTATGTGTGTAGCTGCAGCCTGGGGAGGAGACTCATCACTACCGGTTTAAAGTCTTATATCCATAGCTTATTGGAATTTTTTTCTGGTTAAGGGATTTTAACACAATCAGATCCCCTGATTTTTTTTTTTTTTATTATTATTTTATTCAGTTTATAAAAGACAGTGTGTGCTCGCATAAATCATTTGTAGGAATAAAAAGATGTGCGCACCAGATTTAGCAGAAAGTTCATTTCCATCTGTGGTCCTGCAGATATAGGAATACAGAGCTGAGTTAAGAGGCTCATTTTAAGAAGAAACATAGGGCTCGATTTCAGAAATCTAAACCACACAGTCAATATCCCAAAGTCTGTGATCACCGGGGACGTGGCCAGGTCAGGTTTGGAATCGTGTCAGGGTGACTGCCCACCATGCGCCCGGCGCATCGTTCAAACAGGTGGAGTTTATATACTTAATCACCAGTTGGTGTGTTTTTACATAATACATATACAGTCATATGAAAAAGTTTGGGCGCTCCTGACAATTTCTTTTATTTTCATTTATGTGCTTAGAACAGAAATTTCAATTGGATCAGTCAAATAACTGATGGACACAGTAATAGTTCAGCAGTGAAATGAGGTTTATTGGATGAACAGAAAATGTGCAATGTGCATCAAAACAAAATAATACAGGTGCATAAATGTGGGCACCCTTGTCATTTTGTGGATTTGAAAACCTGTAACTATTTAGCATTGATAAATTAGAACACAAAATTGATTTGATGAGCTTGTTAAGCATTGAACTTGATAGACAGGTGCATCTAATCATGAGAAAACGTATTTAAAGTCGCCAACTGCTTCTCTTTGACTCTCCTCTGAAGAGTGGCAACGTCGGGACATCAAAACAACCCAAATGACCTGAAAACAAAGATTGTTCAACATTATTGTTTTAGTTGAATGCTACAAAAAACAGCTATCACAGAGATTTCAGCTGTCAGAAGAGCTAATTTGGCAAATCAAACACAACGTCCCAACTTCATTGGAATCGGGTTTTGTTCTTGTAATAGAGAAAATGTACTTGGGTGCTACCCACCTCTGCTCTCTCGTGTAATTGCCACACATGTAGAAATTCATTCTGAGGTTTTCCACAGCCAAAAATAGAGAATTCAACCTGCAAATTTTAATTAAAAGTTGATAGATTAAGTTTCTTTGGCTCTCGTCACTATGAGAATATCACATGCCTCGCAGCAATGTCACCAAGGCTGTCGACAATGAGCCTGGGTGTTACCTGCCACTGACAATCTTGTAATTCCCTCAAAATTTCACCTCTTATTAACAGGGTGCTTGCATTACACTTTAATTAGTTCATTTTTTAAATTTAGCTTCTAGACAATCAAACAGAAAAGGCTCAGTTTAATAATGAGCAGCTCAGAGAAGTATTGATTTTTTCCAAGTCTTTTATTTGTTTTTTTACTTGCATAAATTCAGGTGTTGAATATGTTTTATGTCTTTTATCGAAAATTCTCCATACTGTACTTGTCCTGGCAATCTGGAGCTAACAGGTACCTTTAAATAGCTCAGTTAAGGCTGTAACATGCATAATTAAACGTAATTGAAACTTCTTCTTCTTTTTCCATTTTTTTCTGAAATATGCAGAAATACACACAAACTGTTGTTTTAAAGAATAATCCATATTACATGCAATCATCACATACATATATCGAATATATAATAGCTACAGTATGTAATGTGTCTTTAAAGCAGTAAGTGTGCTATGTCTCTGAGATACCAGCCACTGGTCTGTTTTTTACAACTAAAACCAGGTTTTTTTCAGTCACAAGTGCAGCTGAGTTTTTGTGCAGAAGGTAGCAACGTGCCTGCTACCTGTCCAATTTTAATACCAGGACACCCTCAGGTGCACAAAACGTGACGCTATCTCAGCGATGTGCGTGCATGGCAACAAACGGGCATTTGTGCTGGGGCAAGATAGGAATGTTTCAACTATTTTCACAATTTACATCAATTCAATTTTATTTGTATAGTGCCAGTCGTGATCAACGATTATCTCTAGGTGCTTCACAATTCAAGGCCGAAACCTCAAGACCATACAGAGAGTAATCCCAACAGAACCACCAAGAGCAAGCCAACGGCGACAGGGGCGAGGAAAAACTTCCTTTAATGGAAGAGAAAAACCTCCAGCAGAACCAGCGGCTCAGGGTAGGCAGCCATCTGCCTCGACCGGTTGGGGTTAGTGTACCATCAGTGCACCATTTGGAAAATACGGCCCCAAAAATGGACTAAGGATGTACATTTCTTGGATCTTAACATTTTCAAGGACAAGCAAGGAATTTGCTCAGGAAGGCACAACACATTGAACAGAAAACTAAGGCTACATACACAGGCTCACCAAAGCTTTACACTAAAACACCGGAAAAACACCATGGCATTAGACAAGCGGACATCCATATCAAAACAACAAACCCCCAGACAAAGAGAGAAATTTCACACAGTCTTTTTCAAGAAGCTGGTCTAAGAAAAAGGCTCTACTCACTGCTTGTGATGAGGCCGGTGCTTTGTTTTGTTTTCCCTGCGTTCTGAGTCAACTGCCAGTGGATTCAAAACATGTCCCTGAAAAAGCAAAAGTGTCTTTTTATTTAATCTTATCTTTTAAAATAGTGGCGTGATGCATGAGAATGGTGCTTTGGCATATGTTAGTGATGATAAGTGGTTATAGCGCATCTGAAAAATGTACTTGTATCCCTTGCTATTATTGGTTTAAACTTCATCTGGTTGTCTTAACTGTGTCTAAATACACTGAATTGCTGCCATGCAATTAGCTGATGGTGTTAATTGTACATAATAAAGTGGCCCTTGAGTGTCACATCTGATGGGAACCTCGTTTACGCATGTTGATGGAGGGGTTGTTTGTTATGAATGAAAACTGCGACTAAAATAATGGGTTTGTTCTGAAATAATCATGAACCCAGATGGAACAAATGTTTTTTATTCCTCTTTAGGTCACACGCTGAACGATGGACTGTGGCATTCGGTGCGTCTGGAAATCAGGAACCTGCAGATCACTCTGACCGTCGATAACGAGCCGTCCTCCACTATTGAACTGTGGGAGGAACTCGAATCCAACGGAAACATCTATTTTGGAGGTGAGCGCAGACGCTGAGGCTGAGACCCGTGCAAATAAAGATATCAGCAGGAATGGGATGAATTTAAAACCTGAAATACTTGGTTTGGTGTTTTTGACCATTGCTCAATTTGAATATGATTATAATTCATCAACAAGGTTTCTCATAAAATATGTATATCTTGAGTTCATTTCTGCAGTTTTTTTATCCATATCTATTTGTTCATTTTTCATTATTTTTTTCATTTTTAAATTTTATTTATTTATTTTTCAGTTTTGAATTTTGTCAATTTTAGGGCTTATATTTTTTTTTTTTTTTTTGTCAATTTCTTGTCCATTTTTTAAATTTTTCTCTTTATATTTGTCCATTTTGTGGATATACTGTATTGTTCATTTTTTATTTTGCTCACTTTTTGTTGTTATTTGTTTTCTTTTCAGTTATTGTTCTTTTTTTATTATTTCATACATTTTCTCAGTTATTAATGTGGTATGATGTTCTCATTTTGTTCACTTCTGTCAATAATTTGTTCATTTTTGTTCATTTTCTCTTAATTTTTCTTTACTTTGGGGGTGATTTTGTTCATTTTTCTCCCTTTCTTGATAATTTTGTTAATTAGTTCATTTTGGGAATATACAGTGGCTTGCAAAAGTATTCATACCCCTTGGATGCTTTGACCTTTTATTGTGGTATAAACTGTATCATTGTCAATATAATGTGGCTTTTTTGACAAAAATTTACAAAAAACTACTCTTTAATGTCCACGTGACAACAGATTTTTACAAAGTAATTCAATTAATAAAAAATATGTGATGTAAAATAAGTGATTGCATAAGTACTCATACCCTTTAACATGACTCAGCTAAATGGACAGAGGTTCAGACAAATGGTGCTGGTCGTCAGACAGTTTATAAAGGGAGATTATCTGATGCACTGACTGTGTCTTAAGTGACAGTAGTATTGACACCTGTGTTCAAAGGGTCTAGTCACTGGTGAATCAGTATTCTTGGTTTCAATTAGACTATGGAGATGGAACAACATTACAAGCAGCTCCATGATAAGGTTATTGGAAAGTATAAGCCCTGTGGTCGATACAAAATACTT
>JAQQAE010010076.1:0-14272 GCA_029823295.1 Pseudamia nigra
CTGATAAGTGGTTTTCTTAAGGCTACACAGCTATTTAGTCCCAATCCCTTGAGCTGCCTTTGCATTGTGTGTGTGTGGAAATGATTTTACTTTCACTACTAAACATAGTCCTGAGTTCTACTGTTACTGTTTTTTTTTTTTTTTTTCCCACAATTAGATTTCACCGCACATATAAGTGATTACCAGTCATGATCATTCAAGATTTTTTTCCAACCACATTCTTTTCTTCGAAGATGATGGTTCACCACTGTCCTTATATCACTTGTTGCCAGTTGAAACATAATCACCCATGCAGGAATTATCCAATGGGAGGCTCGTACCTATTTGCTTTAAATCCAGGTGGTGACCTTTTTTTGGCCAGGCAGTGTATATGAGAAGGCAGATTGTCCAAATGTGGAATGTATCTTAAGTTTCCCCTTAAAGTGACAGAATAGTTTAGGTAATGTAATATATTTTTAGAAAAGGGATTTGAGGGTGCGGAATAGTAGAGCTCGCTGTCAGTACTTTTGAATGAAATCATGTCTAACCTGTATTTGTTCTATCATCCTGTGTTCCAGTATTGATACCCCAGGGGTCATCAGCAGAGTGTCACAGCTCTTCAAAGGTCATCCTGACCTCATCATGGGCTTCAACACCTTCCTGCCACCGGGTTACAAGATTGAAGTCCAGACCAATGACCTGGTGAATGTGACAACCCCTGGTCAGATCCACCATATCACCCCGCATGGCATTTCAGTCCAGAACATCCCCATCACAGGAGCAGCTACCCAACACCAAGCCCAACTCCCAGCTACAGCAACCACCAGTGCTCCACCTCTCCTAACACAGCCGACCCCTGCTAAGATGAGCAAGGTGAGAAACAGTCAGAACACACCCCAAACCCTGGAAATGTTGCACAAAGGCCTGTGTAATAGCAACAGTTAAAGACTGCCTTTAATTATTTTATAAGGCATAATAAAAGAACCTAAAAGCCTTCATAAAATGGTTACATTGTCGTTTTCTCATCCATTTCGACTGTGATAAATGAGCAAAGTCAGCAAAACTGAGTTTAAACCACTGCTGGTATAACTTCATCTGCTCGCTGCCTCCTGTCAGCTGAAGTGACCTCTACCCAGACACAATGTAGTGCTGTGTCATTTTATAACAAGAGTACAGCCTATGTCTCTACAGAAATCTCATTTAAAGTCAAGGCAGGTAAATTAAGGCAACAAAGGAGATGTAAGATGTAAAACACAACTTGTATTCATTTTAGTGCTTTAGTAGTTTAGTGTGGGACAGGTGCAGAAGCTGTGTGCTGTGACGAATGAGACATGAGTCTTCTTGTAGTTTTCTGTATAACGGTGAGTTGTATAGAAAATAACATAAGCAGCTCAGCTGTATTCAGAAAAAATGGTAAAACAAAGTGGCTTTATAAAGTTTACAGTCCTGATGATGGTTTACTGACTTAACATTAATCCCTTTCGCGATGTAATTGAAAACATTTGGAAAGTTAAAAGCTGTAGCTTTTTACATTGTATTTACTCATGATCAACCACAACATTGTGATCACTGACAGGTGACGCAGTAATTATGTCAGTTATCTTACTCCAGTGGCACCAGTGAGTGGGTAGGATATATGAGGCTGTAAGTGATCATTTAGTCCTTGACGTTAATGTGTATGAAACAAAAAAATTGAGCAGCATAAGGATGCAAACAACTTAGACAAGGACTAAACTGTGAAGTAAAGACACCTGGGTCAAAGCATCTCTAAAACTGGGTCTTGTTCGGTGGTCCTGGTCCTGTAGAGGACAGAACCCCATGAGCAAGGAAGGACAACTGGATCTCAATCTAGTAAAGTATCTAACAGAACTAAACATTACTACCACATAATTGTGTAGGTTCCAACTTTTGATGGCAGAACAGCTCTATCCCAAGACATGAGCTCGACCAGACCTCTGAAAGCTGCTGTAATCTCTGGCAGTGCATTACACATTAGACATTACAGTGACTCATACTTCAAATCCTGTGAGATGTGAACTTGGGCCTTCATGAATCGAACCTGGTTTTCTAACACATTTCACAAATATTCTACTGAATTGAAATCTGGTTGTTCATCCCTAGACCACTGTTTCTGGGGTACTGTCCACTGTGGACTAGAACACGCATCTTTAGGTTTGAAGATTCAGTGTCCCAGTTGTGTACCATCACAATTTGGAGCTTTTCGGAGTTGGTCAGATCTTTACAGTTCAGATCTTGACAATTTGCTGCTATAAGTGCAACATCTTAAGTTCATCTTCACTGATGACAAGGTGAACTTTTCTATGGACATGTGTCGCCATGGTAACCACCATGGAACATAATACTTGGATGATATACACTAAGAAAGGATTCTTGACCTTCCTATCAGAACTGATACGACACGATGCATCCATTGATCATATGCACTCTTATGTACACACTCCTAATCTCTTTGACCTTTTGCTTTGTTAATGTGTGAGAAACTGTCTGCTAAACATGCATATGAGGGTTTTTTTTTCTACGTGACCATAATTTTGCTCACTATCAAGCCTAAGTCTGGGAACTGTGCTTTTCTTCTTTCTTTCCTAGTGTATACTACCCCCCACCCCACACACACACACACACACACTTTCCCCCAACTGTATGAGGCGCCACAGACGGCTGCCGTTTCGGTCATAATGTTATAGCTGACCTGTGTATGTTTCATGACTTAAATATAGTCAGATATTTAAGATTTTCTTTTACCATCATGCATGCACAAAAAAAATTAACCTGCAGCTCATCTGCCTTCACAGCCTCTTCAGCCCCAGACCATGACGCCGAGCAGTCAGAGCAATCCGTCCATCCCTGTGTACCCCTCTCCCCGCTCCCCACCCATACAGCTCCACCCACCTCTCAGCGGGACACCCACTGGGCCACCCATGCAGAACAACCAGCCCGTAGAGTTCAACCACGCCATCAACTACGTCAACAAGATTAAGAACCGCTTCCAGGGCCAGCCCGACATCTACAAAGCCTTCCTGGAGATCCTCCACACGTACCAGGTCAGGACACCAAACAGGAAGCACGTTTGTGGTTTAAAGCGTCACTGAAAGACGGGGTGGAATGGCATAGATTTCACAGTGAGCCGACTTTAACCCCTCATGTTGTTCAGGCTTTCCACTTTCATTATAATCTTGTGTTTGTTCTTTACAGAAGGAGCAGCGTAATGCCAAGGAGGCGGGTGGAAACTACACTCCAGCTCTGACGGAGCAGGAGGTGTACGCTCAGGTGGCCAGGCTCTTCAAAAACCAAGAGGACTTGCTCTCAGAGTTTGGACAGTTTCTTCCTGATGCCAACAGCTCAGTGGTGTGTGGTTTATTAAAGAGCTGGATGTGTACATGGAGTTTGACTCATTGTACCGTGTACATTCATCTCTTATGTTTATGCACATGCTATGTGGGCATATAGACATAAAAAATGAAGATTTCATCAATATTGCATCAAGTCTGTGTAAGCATATTATTCCTAGACAGCATTCAGAGAGCACACACATCTGCCAACGCCACTCACTTTCCCTTGATAGTGGGATTTGGCAATGAAAACAAATGATACAGTTATAGAAATTGTCCATTTTAATGTTATTAATAGTTGTTGATGAAAAAAATACACATTACGGTACTGAATCAGCAGACTTTCCACTACAGTTTGGTGTCAATTTCATGTCTATAAGCTTGTTACCTTATAGTGCCTGTTTTTAAGCATTCTGGATCACTATATCTGGAATATTGTCCATATCAGGATCAAACTTCGTGGTTTAATATAATCTATTATGGTGTTATCCTATGCTTTTGGCTACATTTTCTGGGTGTTATTTGTGGCGTTTCAAGGATCTCACAAGGGTGAAGAATCCTTTAAAAGTCTTCTGGATCCAGACGATGATCCAAATCACTACCAGAATCTGTTCAGTTGGTCCTTGTGCCATTTCTGACCTATGCTGAAAATTTCATCCAAATCCATTCCTAACCTTTTAAGTTATGTTGCGAACAAACTGAAAAATAAATAACCTAAACACAAACAAAAACACAATCTGCCTGGACGAGGTAATAAGGGTACTCTGTGTCCCAGAACTGAACAGAATTTTCATTTGTTCCTACCGTCATTGGCCTCTTGAACTCAGTTATGTGATTTTATGTGGCCTTTGACATATGTGTTGTTTTCTTGGTGTGTGTGTGTTCTGCTGGCGGTGAAGCAAATTTCCCCTTTGGGATTATAAATTTGATCTGGATCTTTATTTTGATAGTCAAATAAAGACTTGTAAAAGATAAAATAATAGAAAAGTAAACATTTATTATGCTTATTTTCTGTTGATTAATAATCTGTTAAAAAAATCTTTAATCGCAGCCTTGGTGTATTAACGTTAGAGTTAGTATTCAGTTGCTTCGCCTTGTTTAATTACTTTGATGAATGTATGGTGTATATTAATACTTTACTACTTTGTATTTGTTCATGGGTTCATTATTGAGGCAGACTTACAGTATTCACCTCCTAATGCTGTGTGTTTTCTGCAGCTGTTAAATAAGACCACAGCAGAGAAGGCAGAGTCTGTACGAAACGACCACGGTGGCACAGCCAAAAAGCTGCAGCTGAACAACAAGCAGAGGCCCAATCAGAACGGCTGCCAGATCCGACGGCATCCAGCTCCAGGGCCCACACCCCCCGTCAAGGTTTGTCTGTTCTCCGCTTACTGGTGTTTCTTTTAACTGACTCCTTTTATCTTATAGTCACTGTTTCTGTATTGTTGTCTAATTATTATACCTATGTCTCCTTGTTGGTACGTGGTAATGCTACAGAAGAAGCCGAAATTACTGAATTTAAAAGACTCCTCAGTTGCAGAAGCCAGCAAACATGGCACTGAGTCTCTGTTCTTCGAGAAGGTCAGTTGTTGGTATTGTCTTTTTTTTTTCTTACTTGTCTTTTTTTGTATGTGAAAGAAAGGAAATGGTAATAGATGCAAAATCCTCAGAATCTGCTTTCAAACTACACAAAAGCTCAAAATTCAAATGATTCTACTCTATATTCTGAATCGCACTCAAGGCTGTGGTTAGTAATGTTGTTTGACAGGTATATGCATGTGTCCCCCTAAAGCAGTGGTTCCCAAACTTTTACAGCAGGACTTCCCTTTTCAGCCCCTCATCGATCCATGCACCCACATAAACACATTCTGTCTTTAGTTGTAAGCCTCTAATTCATATGCTGTCTGTAATGAATCCAAAGTTGCAGCTTCAGTGTGTTAAGTACCTGAAAAACAACAAAAAAGTCACTTTTAGATTGGAGGCAATGAATATGAAACGATTAGTCATGTTCAAGACTTTATATTTGGAGCTGAGGTAGCGATAGGTCTCATGTTTGGACTGTTCCTGAATAATATATCTGAGCATAGAGCTCCAATCAGAGACACAAAATCAGCACATGACATTAAACTCAGGGTTCCCATGCATCCTGGAAAACCTGGAAAATGATCACCCAATGTTCCAATCATGGAAAAAGTGAAAAAAAAAATTCAAATGTCCTGAAAAATTATTTCTCCTCCCTCTGCTTCTCTATGCCTTATGACTGAACGCAAGCAGGTTAAGAGTTTTGCACATGCACGTCTGTTGTCATGTACATCACCCCACGTGATGCGACCACACAATCAAATTAGCATGCCTCCCGCAAACAAGTCCTCCTACAAGTGTTTCCACTTGACTTTGACATTATATTTGGCAATTTTTTAAACTAATTTTTTAAAAATTTCTAAGACCTGCCTGGACACACAACAAGTGATTTTCAGTTTCAGTGAGTTTTTCCAGTGTTGGTCTGTGAGTGTGAGCATGATTGGGTGGGGGGGGGTGTATTAGTCTATGACATGATAACTTCTCTGTCAGACTGCAGCAGCTGAAAATGTCCCAGAAAAGTATTTCAAGAAAACATTGGGAGCTCTGTAAACCTATTTACTTAGAGTTGTTGCACAGGTATGCCGTAGTATCAGGAGAGAGCATGAGTATAGTAGCCATACTGTGGTAACATACAACAATGAATGTAACTTGTGAAATGTTGCCAGATAACGCTAAATTATCCAAAAATGCATGTGTAATTAACAACACATAGTCACAGCCATTCATGATGTCTCAGTAACTTGCGCACCTGTTAACTGAACTATATCAGTCCATTTATTGACACAGACATACAGTAAAATGCACACTCAATAGCATGCACTCACTCTTAAACGTGTTTAAACCCCAGATGCTCCAACATAAAGTTGTTTCTCCATCCAGGTGCGTAAAGCCTTGCGAAGTGCAGAAGCCTACGACAACTTCCTGCGTTGTCTGGTCATCTTTAATCAGGAAGTGATCTCCAGGGCTGAACTGGTGCAGCTCGTACTGCCCTTTTTAGGGTGAGTGCTCAGTCCCCTCACTTAGAATCTGTCACTCAGTATTCTCCACGTCTCACAGATGTTTTTGGGATGTAATTGTCTCATACAGAAAATTCCCAGAGCTGTTCAACTGGTTTAAGAACTTCCTGGGGTATAGGGAAATGTCCCACATCGAAACATACCCTAAGGAACGGGCCACCGAGGGCATTGCTATGGAGATTGATTATGCCTCCTGTAAAAGATTAGGCTCCAGTTACAGAGCCCTCCCCAAAAGCTACCAGCAGCCCAAGTGCACCGGCAGAACGCCACTTTGTAAAGAGGTGAGACGGGATTAAAGCGAGATTATGGAAAACGTTCTGAATTATTATCAGTCAGGTATTTGCATATTACTTGTACATTTTGACTTGTTAGAGTCCAAAATTAACTCAAAGCCAACTTTGGTCTTGAAAGTACATCATTAGTCTTTTGACTTTTTAGTGGTTGTGTTTGTGCAGAGCTTGTAGATGACAAAGTGCTTGCTACTGTCCAGGTCTTAAATGACACCTGGGTGTCCTTCCCGTCCTGGTCTGAGGACTCCACGTTTGTCAGCTCTAAGAAAACACAGTATGAGGAGCACATCTACAGATGTGAGGACGAACGCTTTGAGGTGAGCAAGAATGTAATGCTGTGCAGTTTTATTTTTTATTCCAGTGTCATACACCAAGAGATGTTCAGCCTGCATGAGTTTACAAGATACTGTGAAACAAATGAAGAGATGAGAATGAAAAGAATCCATTAGACCAGGGGTCTGCAATCTGCGGCTCCAGGTCCACATGTGGCTCTTTAGCCCCTCCCCAGTGGCTCCTGTGGCTTTACCCAGTGACAGAAGTAGCATATTATAATGAATCAAAATGAAAAATATAAGCACTCAATCAACAGCGGGATGAAAATAAATGAACTAGATAATGAACAAAATGTAAGAAAATAACAATAAATGATGTAATCAGGTAAATGACCCACAGCAAGAAAATGAACCAAACAAGCAAAAATAATGACCACAATTAAGACAAAACTGAACAAAATAATCCACAACATAAAATTAATAGCAAAAACAAACAAAAAGGACGACAATAATAAATGAACTCAATGAAAAATGAATAAGAAGATAAAACGGAAATAATCAAAGTAGCGATTCAAATATTCCAAATTTGAAATTAAAATTAACTAATACAAACAACAAAATGGTAACTAATTAATCTGTGAAATGAAAAATAAAAGACCTAAATAATCAATAATATGAAAAATAATGTACAAAAACAATGAATATTTCTTTTCATCATTTTCCCAAAAACATTTCAGTCGTGAGAGTCTTTAGTTGAAGCTGCAGTGTGTATTATGAGCAAGGCATCTGACCCCGTTTTTCTGTTTATAGTGAAACTCCTTAGAGGCCCACAGTATCCGACAGAAGTTGTTGAAAATGAATACCATGAAGCAGCAAAGTGTGTTTCACAACGAGCTATAAAATAGACCAGATGAAGAAAATCAAATGACTCTATGTCCTTCTCGACAGCTGGATGTGGTCCTGGAGACCAACCTGGCTACCATCAGAGTTCTGGAGACGGTACAGCGCAAGTTGTCCCGAATGTCTGCAGAAGAGCAAGCCAAGTTCCGGTTGGACAACACGCTGGGCGGCTCCTCCGAGGTCGTACACCGCAAGGCCATCCAGAGGATATATGGGGACAAGGCACCAGATATCATCGATGGCTTGAAGAAAAACCCAGCCGTCTCCGTCCCCATCGTGTTAAAGAGGTCAGTGCTGAAGGTTTTGATTATTCATTTTCTCACCTTTGTAAATACTGTACTGTACATGAATTAACTTGAAGATTCCTGATTTGATCCTCTAGTTCTGTGCAGTGGGTTTGGATCTAGCTTTGCTCACAAACTCTTTTTCCATGTGCAGTGCAGTAACAGTGTGTAAACGAGGTTCTTTTTGATTGAGGCTGACGTGAACTGCAGCTGATAAACAGACTCATCCACACTGGGGAACAACAGTCAATATGATGATGGAGTGATGGATAAAAACAATGGCTCCCGAGTGTCAGTGTGCTATAAGCTGTATTCTCCATCACCTCAAAAAGAACTGAAAAATTGAAAATATGTCAACAAAAAGACCTGCAGAACACAATAAACCACAATGGATTGTACTATATATATAAGTTATTTTTATTTGCAAACAAAAACAGAATTATTATTAACCACCAGAAGAACTGACCTTTTTATTCCAGTATAGCCGAGATCACTAATCTTTGATTCAGCAATGGTCTAAGTGTGTGAGCTGAAGTTGATGCTGAAAGTTTCTCCAATATTCACTTCAGAAAGGATTTGAGGCATCACTTGTAAATGCCTCAGGTCAAAAAACAAAGGGAATATGTTTAGAACTGAGATGAAGGATTATTGATGGACACAAAGTAGGAGGATGTACAAAGTTATCAGTGTTTCCATGTATCCACAACTGGAGTGAGAAGCATTGGAAACATTTGGAAAACAATCAGTTCTCATAGGGGGCTAATAATTTTGCCCTCAACTGTCTGTGGCAGGAAGTTCTTTACAAGCATGAGTGATGCCATGTGACAGCTGCAACAATTGTCTTTTTTTCTGCGTTTTGAATGCAGAAAAAAGACAATTGTTGCTATTTTCACGCGGCATTGTCAGTCCTTCTTAATTTAATTATCTGTTATAATTGCTATTATCCACTGACAAAAGGGGGTTTTGGTTTCACTCGTCTGCATCGTTGCCCATGTCCACCTATGGAGTGTGTCAACACAGCAGCTTGAAAGTGTCTGAAACATTTTACTTGGAACTTGATCGTGAAACATAATTATTGGCCACTGACGTATATGCTAATCTATCAATTATTAGGATAGGAATTACAAAAATACTTACCATATATACATGTACTACAATTTTTCCAAATATTTGTAATTAAACCATCACAAGCCAGATGGTACCCTACAGAGGTCAGGCACACATAATACAGGTCCAGCTAACGTGAAAATGTGACGTCTGTCACAGTTTCATACACCTGCTAGAATTAATGATTAGCACAGATTGTTTTTCAAAAGTTAGTTTCAAGTCACATTTTCATGGAGACCACACTTCAAACTTAAGGTGATATAAGTTAAAAAAAAATCACACCATTTAAGTGCACTAGAAGCCACCAAATAACACTCATTTTTCAAAGTTTTTCTGCGTGGGCCTAGCGAATGCTTATTCCACATTACCGTAAGTCAGTGCAGGCTACTTTTTTTCTTTTTTTTTCTATTCAAAATAACTGGGACAACTCTGCACTGCCTGGCCAAAAAAAAGTCACACACTAATTTCATTGGACCGCACACATTTGCTGAGGCATAGTTTTAATAAACTTCTGCAATGTCACATTTATTTCCTTCCAGAGTTGCACAGTTACTTTTTTTCGCCAAGATCTTGTATTGATGATGGGCGAGTCAGACCACTGTGCAAAGTCTCCTCCCACACATCCCAGAGATTCTCAATGGGGTCAAGTCTGAACTTTGTGGTGATCAATCCATGTGTTAAAATGATGTCTCATGCTCCCTGAACCACTCTTTCACAATTTGAGCCTGATGAATCCTGGCATTGTCGTCTTGGAATATGCCCGTGCCATCAGGGAAGAAAAAATCCATTGATGGAATAACCTGGTCATTCAGTGTATTCAGGTCGTCAGCTGACCTCATATAACATTGCTGAACCTAGACCTGACCAACTGCAGCAACCCCAGATCATAGCACTGACCCCATAGGTTTGTATGGTAGGCACGAGGTATGATGGGTGATCACTTCATCTACCCTGATGCCCCGTCACTCTGGAACAGGGCAAACCTGGACTCATCAGACCACCTGACCTTTTCCATTGCTCCAGAATCTAATCTGAACAAAGCCTTTTTTTTCCAATTAGCCTCACTGATGAGTGGTTTTCTTGAGGCTAAACAGCTGTTCAGTCC
This sequence comes from Pseudamia nigra, assembly GCA_029823295.1. Taxonomy (NCBI): domain Eukaryota; kingdom Metazoa; phylum Chordata; class Actinopteri; order Kurtiformes; family Apogonidae; genus Pseudamia; species Pseudamia nigra. Next base: position 10,389 of record JAQQAE010010076.1, read on the forward strand.
CAGTCTCTTGAGTTCCTTCGCACTGTGCGCAAGGAAATGCTCTTACTTTCACTATTAATCATAGCCCTGAGATCTACTGTTGGTTGTTTTTTTTTTTTTTCATTTGATTTCACCAAACGTTCAAGTGATCGCCAATCACAATGATTCCAGATTTTTTGCAACCACATTTCTCCCTTGAAGATGATTGTTCCCCACTATCCTTCCAGTTTTTAATAATACGTTGGACAGTTCTTAACCCAGTTTTAGTATTTTCAGCAATCGCCTTAGATATTTTCTTTGCTTGATGCCAGTAATGTGACCCTTCTGAAATAGATGAACCTTTTTTCCTGTGGTCTTTGATATCGTTGTTTAAGAAATGAGAAGCTACTCATTGCATCAGTTAGGGTGAAATAACTTGTTGCCAGTTTAAACATAATCACCATGTAGTAAATCTCCAGTGGGAGGCTCTTATCTATTTGCTTAGTTAAATCTAGGTGGTGACTTTTTTGCCAAGCTTTGAATTAAAGCATCAGTGTAAGATTTTTGGCATGTGTTGACCACTGTTGGACTCGTTTTCATCAGGTTAAAGACCAAGGAGGAAGAGTGGCGGGAAGCCCAAAGAGGCTTTAACAAGATCTGGAGAGAGCAGAATGAGAAGTATTACCTCAAGTCACTAGACCATCAAGGCATCAACTTTAAACAGAATGACACCAAAGTGCTTCGATCCAAGTCTTTGCTGAATGAAATCGAAAGCATATATGATGAGGTAAATTTCAGTATTTTTTTTTTTTTATTATTTGCTAAAATTCTGAAACTCTTTAGAAAAGTGCATTTAAAATACTGAAATTGAATTGTCTCATCCACAGCGCCAAGAACAAGCGTCTGAGGAGATCGCGTCCCCACCCACGGGTCCTCACCTGACACTGGCATACGAGGACAGCCAGATCCTGGAGGACGCAGCGGCGCTGATCATCCACCACGTCAAAAGACAGACCAGCATACAGAAGGAGGACAAATACAAAATCAAACAGATCATCTACCACTTCATCCCAGACATGCTGTTTGCTCAGCGTGGCGAGCTCTCTGACGTAGAGGAGGAGGAGGAAGAGGAAGAAATGGATCTAGAAGAAGGTGCTTCCAAAAAGCACAACGGTGTTCCTGGCAGCGGGAGTCCTTCCAAGTCCAAGCTGCTGTTCAGCAACACGGCAGCTCAGAAGCTGCGAGGCTGCGATGACGCCTATAACCTCTTCTACGTCAACAACAACTGGTATATCTTCCTGCGTTTGCACCAGACATTATGCTCACGGCTGCTGCGGCTGTACGGCCAAGCAGAGCGACAGATTGAAGAGGAGGTCAGGGAGCGAGACTGGGAGAGGGAAGTCCTCGGACTGAAGAAAGAGAAGAATGATAATCCAGCCATCCAGCTGAGATTGAAGGAGCCCAGTGAGTAACAAAAGACACACACAATACTTTCTTTATTCATTTCTCACATTTGTTTTTTGCTTTTGCCATTGAAGGTCCTTAGTAACTTCATATTATCACTCTATTTTTATTTGTCATCTTACTGCAACAGCATTACTGAGTCTAAGTTAAATCTTTAATAGCCCAATATACAATAAGCATATTTTTAAGCCTTATAGTGTCCCACACTGTCAAGTACACAACAGTGGGACACAAAATAGATTTTAAAATTTACAATTATCTCAGCAGCTGTTGTTGCACACTGTAGGGGAACGGATCAGAGCTATGGAAGGACACTCAAGTGCAAGGATTTCACAGAAAGCTCAACTTCTCTACACAGAATTCACTTTATGCATATTCTTTTATCGTGAATGGGGGCAGCATTGACAGTTATTGACTTACAAATGGAGCAAGTTAAATAACAAGTTTACAATAACAGCAGGCTCCTATGCATTAACCACACACCAACATAAACATCACATAAGAATGCAAACCCATGTTGAAAACAGCAAAAAAAACCTGGGTTCATTAAAAAGCAACGTCCTGGAAAAATTGAGAATAACCACTGTTTTCCAAAACAGATCTCTTTCTTTCATGTACTCAGTCATATTCATATCCTGAGACGAAATCCCATGGTTTTGTGTGTTTTTGGTTTTTTTTTTCCCCTCTCTAGTGGACATAGAGGTGGAAGATTACTACTCAGCCTTCCTGGAGATGGTGAGGAATTTGCTAGATGGAAACATGGAGGCTTCTCAGTACGAAGATTCACTGAGAGAAATGTTTACCATTCACGCCTACATCGCTTTCACAATGGACAAGCTCATCCAGAGCATCGTCCGACAGGTAGACAGCCACGGTTCCCACACCTGCAGGGTTCATTTAAGAGTCACATCAAATCTTCCTGTATATGGTGATGTTTTAGTCATTGTTTTCCATGTGAGACACCTTCTCTTTTCTCGTTGCAGCTCCAGCACATAGTGAGTGATGAAATCTGCATCCAGGTGACAGACCTGTATTTGGCAGAAAGCACTAATGGGGCGAGCGGAGGAACCATGTCCACCCAGTCGTCGAGGACCTCCGCCGAGGCAGTCTATCAGCGGAAAGCAGAGCAGCTCATGTCTGACGAGAACTGCTTCAAGGTAAATACAAGTGCAATTCAAGTACAACCTCCTGCAGTCATTGGAATTGAGTATGGAAATGAGTTGAGTTATAGTTTCAGTTAAGGAGATGTCCTTAAAATTGCCAATTTCCCACAAGGCTGTCGCCATGGCTGCTGGACATAAATATTTATGTTTTGACATATTTGTTCACTGCCGCTAAACACTACTACTTGCCATAAATATGTAACTGTTGTCTTCTCTGGCTTTTAAATAGCTTTTATTATGACAAAGGGCCACTGTGAGCTGTGTAGCCTTTTATTACTTTATGATGTGACAAATCAGTTAATTGTTTTAAGGCACTAGACGTAAGTTTGGAAGTGGCCCTTTGTCCTTATTCAGTACTGTGATCATGTAAAGCCACTTATGTCAACTTGCAAATGAATCTGAGCTTTACCCAATCTTTTCATATTATAGTTTCTATCCCGTTCAGCTCAGTGAACTTCATCTAGTTTCCAGATTGAAGGGATAAAATAACAGATTCTGTTCAAAAAGACCCAAAACCCAGACACCTCTGGTATTTTTAAGAACCATTAGTGTGGAACATTGTACCCAAGTCCTGTGAGTCCTCAGGGCAATAGTTAATTAGGTTTTTCTAGTCTGCTCTAGCACTTATGAAACACTTAATAACTGCTCTGTTACCTTGTCAGGTAATGTTTTTGAGGAACAGAGGCCAGGTGCAGCTCACGGTGGAGCTGCTCGACACAGAAGAGGAAAACTCAGATGAGCCTATGGAGGCTGAGGTAAGAAACATGTCACTTCTCAAGTCACAGCAGGCTTTTCACTTTCAGCTTCCGAAGCATAGGTAGTTAGCATTTTTCTAAAGTCACTAAGGATATAAAGAGTCTGGATTAATTCCAAACTAGGGATGGGCATTTCATGCCAAAACAGTCCACAGGTGATTGTAACTAATTATAGATTAATAATCTGTGCAGTTTCCTTCTCTGTGAAACACAATATTAGTTTTATTTAATTTACTCTGTCGTGGCACATCTTGACTGAAGGCTGACCTGTGCATTTAGCTTCTGCTGCGTCGCTGTGAATGACTGCACCTACCTGTCGTTTATTCATTGCTGAAGATGCACCGTACACTACTTTTGCCTTTACTTTAGCATACTTGGTTGGTTTCAGCAGTGACTGCAGGTCCCACGGTGCCATATGTTTACCTGGTGGACTTGTTACTCTTCTTTTGTTGTGAAAGCGTTCAACAAGGTCGAGGCAGATGGCCGCCTACCCTGAGCCGCTGGTTCTGCTGGAGGTTTTTCTCTTCTGTTAAAAGAAGTTTTT
>JAQQAE010010077.1:0-14272 GCA_029823295.1 Pseudamia nigra
AGGGTGAGATGGAGGCAGATGATTCGCTGTGGCGACCCCTGAAGGGAACAGCCCAAAGGAAAAGAAGAAGATTAAGAGGAATTTTCATTGGTAACAGCTCAACTGTTCAGAGAGCTCATGTCCATAATATCAAATTCAGAACACAAAATAACAATTTTGCAACAATTTTTAAAATAATGAAAAATAACAATCTAAAATGAGCAAAATAATCAAGAAAAATGAGCAAAAGTAAAAAAAAAAAAAAAAACCAAGAAAACTGACAAAATACAAATGTGAATGTGCAAAAAGGAGCAAAATAATACCAGAAAAGGAACAAAACTGAAGAAAACACAAACATAGAACAACAATTACAAAGAAAATAAAAAACAACCAAGAAAAGACAAAACAGGAAACAATCAAGACTTTTCTGAAAAACGAGTCCAGTCCTCGAAATGAATCGACTTATACGAAGCAGCAACAAAAGCGTACGTGAATATTCCATCCTGTCAGTAGGCGTGTTCACATCCATTTTGCAGTGCGTGAATGTTCACTATGTACAACAGCGCCGCATCACGTCTGATGAATCATCTATAATTAACCATGTTGGTTCCCTGTCGATTCTCTGACTAGTTTCACAAGGGATGTTTCCAAAGGTCATCACGGAGCCGCGCCTTCCAGCAGAATGTGTCCTACATTGGCCTTTCCCGTTGAGATGGAAATGCCCGTGTTTTCTTCTCCTGTCCGAAGCTGAGAGAACGTTCGACGTTGGCTTTTCAATGTACTGCATATAAATGATCCACATGCTAAAGTGACAATTCACAGTACAATAAAATACATGTGCTAATCAACGCAACACGGTTTAAAGCATGTAAAAGTCACATTACACTACTGCGTTAGTGTGCATGTCGTGGGGAACCTGCACATCGACAACACAACACTCTGCAGGCTTTGGAGCAACATAGTAAATGACTTCTTTTTCAGTGTTGTTGTTTATGTCATTAAGACAAAACCAAATTGTGCACGTACTTGTACCAACAGCATAACAAGCCTCATCGCCTACTGAAAATGTTTGCTGCATTATGAAGCATAAATCCTGAAATCCTGCATCAGGCAAGCTTCAAAAGTTCCAATATGATCTTTTTCACTATTTTTAATTAACTGTGGGGCTTTGGTGTTTGTATTGACATTTTGCACAGCGACTCAACTTTTTAGGAAATGGCATGTTTTTTCAGTTTTCTTCAGCTGAACGAGGTGATTCTTTTTCTACAATAATAAATCTGTCAGCGTGTGACTTTCTGGGATCAGATTTGATTTGTATGAGAAAACAAACAGTTCAAGCTATAAGGTATGACAGTGAAAATGTCTTTTATGTGTGAGACTAAAATAAAATCTATGACGGGCAGAGTCTCAGAAGACGCCTTCCAGAAAAAACATGACTATAAAAACAAGACCAAGATTGGTTGAGTGACAGCATCAACTAAAACCAGTTTTATAAATGTTATTTATAGACAGCCTGCTGTGACAGAGCATTATTGGCATGCCTCGCTGGCATATTATGACAAACAATGAGTCCTTCCTGTTCAGAGTGTTTTTCTTAAACAACTTCTTCAATGTCATATTGCATTCAAATCGGGCAAATGTGCTTCCTGTATCCTCGTAAGCATAATTTTGAACAAAGCATGTCCATGACATCACATTCAGAAGACAAAATAAACAAAGAATTCCCAATTTACAAATTCCCAAATGAAATGCACACAAAAAAAGATTAGCCTACCATGGTTAAACAATGAAATAAGAAAACTCATGAAGAGGCGGGACTACAAACTGATCATTTAAATCACAAAAGTCTAAGAAATAAAGTAACACAAGAGCTGTGAAAATCCAAAACATCCTATTACAATAAATTGATAGGTCATGCAAAAGGTAACATCACTTCTCTATGGAGACACTTAAATAACTTAACAAACAAAAAATATAACGAGAAGGGAGTAAAGGAACAAGATCATTAGTGACGATGCCACATTGGCAAATGAATGTACTAAACAATACAAAACCAATATCTTCAACAGGTTCGTTTCACATTCATGAGGTAAATGAAGAAATAATTGCTGCCATTTTTAAAAAACTATCAAACTCAAAAACCAATGATACATATAACGTGAGTACTTCCTTTCTCAAAACACACAGCAAAATATTAATAAAACCACTGACTCGTCTCATAAATCTCTCCATCAGGTCCTCCACATTTCCATCTGGCTGGAAAAAAGCAGTAATCATACCAGTTTTTAAATATTACTTTAAAGAATCTGCTAAATTAAGCTAAAAATAAGAAAAAGCAAGCAAAAATAATCAGGAAAACAAGGACCGTGGAAAAAGTGATGACAAAAACAAACAAAATGAGTCAAAAAATTGTGCAAAAGGGGAACAAAATAGTTCATAGAAGGCTCAAAATAGTCACAAAAATGAAACAAAGGGCAAAAAAATGAGCAAAACTGCAGATCAACTGCAATCAAGAAAACGGACAAAATGGGAAATAAAACGAAACAAATTGAACAAAAGTGAGCAAAATAACAAGGAAAATGAAAGAAATGGACGGACATGATCAAAACTGAACAAAATAGGCACCAACACGACCAAAAGTGGGAAAGTATATATGTTTACATATTACTGCACGTGAAGACAAATCCCCTCCCCCGTACGCCCTGAAATCGACAGCTACCGTCGCCGTCTCGCAGAAAATATCCTGATCTTCAGTCGACCGACTGGTTCTGTTTTCACGTTTGCACTTTGTGGGAGGTTCCTGTGTCTTTAAGCTTGTGCACAGAGGCACCACATGTCATTTCTTTTTGTTTTGCAATCATGTGTTATGATTAAAAGCAGGTGTAGTTTTCAGGAAGGATTCATTTCACCGCAATCTGTTTATTTGGGGGGGGGTGTCCACGTCAAGCATCCAAAACAAACTGCTTTATATATATGTAGTGACAGTTTTGTTCATTGCTGGGTCCATCTTGATCATTTTATTCAGTTTTATTCATGTTGCTGTTTATTTTTGCCCATTTTCTTTTGCTCATTACCTTGTTAACACCTTCATTCAAAAAGCAATGTGCGGATTTTGATGAAATTTCCAAGGTAAGTTGGGAATAGGTCGGGATGTTGGTTAGATTCTGGGGGTGTTTGGACATTTTGGTTTATAACTCCACAAATAATACCCAAAACAATACCCACACCACAAAGGTTAGCCTAGAGCCGGGCGATATTCCAGATTCAGAAAATATGCATTAGGTGGTGGAAGCTGTACATAAAGGAACAGAAAAGTCCTTAAAATGAACAGAATAATCAGGAAAATGTGAGAAATGGATGAAATATCCCTGCAAAATGACCAATATTGAACAACGAAGTCAAGGAAATGCACAAAAAGTGGATAAAAGTAGCAACGGCGAAAAAATAGCCAAGAAAACTGACAACATAGGAGACAAAATGAGCCAAATTGTGCAAAAGGCAGCAAAATAATCCGCAAAACGGAACAAAATAGTCAAGAAAGTGCACAAAAAGGACCAAAATAAGCAAGACTGCGAAAAAAAAAAATTCACCAAGAAAACTGACAAAATAGGAGACAAAAAGTGATGTGTGAAATGAACAAAACTGACCAAAATAATGGCCAAAAATGGACAATAATGTAAAAAAAAAAAATCCACCAGTTGAACAAAAAGTGAAAATGATCAACAAAATTAATAAAAATGAACAGTATAAATGACCAAAATCATAAACAAAATAAAAAAAAGAATAATAATAAAAAAAGAAGTAATAACATATATACTTTGTGCTTTGCAGCTAAAACGTGCATCATCAGTCATGCCATGCATCTATATCTGTCCCTTCACCATTCGTCAATCCACACCCAGCGCATGCCTTCAATTGTTGAAAAGTATCTTAATCATAACATGTGCTCTTCAGCTATGAGGACCATGTCAGTGCATTATAATCGTTGTCATAAACCTACATGTGAAACCAGGACGTGGCACTAATAAACGCGAGGGCGGGGCGGTTGTTTCATCTGAACGTCATGGCATTTCTGGACGCTTCTTCAACTTGACTTTTCACAAGGTGTGGGACTGTTACCGAATTAATGTGTGTCTTTGTTGCATGACCTTATGACGGAAATGATAAAACGAACAAAGATGAGCACAATTGGCAACAACGTGAGCGCAAACCTTCGCCCAAACCAGGCGTCATCGACCTTTACAATCTAAAGAGCCGGTTTGGGGCAGAAAGGGGGGAAAAAAATGTGTCGGGAGCCACAAAAAAGTATTTAAACCCTTTATAGATCACATGGGATTTGACACGTTTTAGCTGATAACATGTTAACACCATTTTTTAAAAATCATTTTTTTGTTCATTTTGCAAATTAATTTGTTCATTTTGTGGCCACTTCTGATGAATCCTGATGAATGTCTGTCGGTTTGCAAATATTCTATATATTTGGCATTAATATTTAGATTCCCCTCTTTGAATCACCACCTTATCATGGTGGAGGGGTTTGAGTGATCCTAGGAGGTATGTTGTCGGGGGGGGATCTGCCCCTGGTGGGGTCTCCCAAGGCAAATTCAGAAGACCCTCATGACTATGTCTTCCTGTGGGCCCCCCCGCCAGCAAGAAGGGTCGTAAGGGTCTGGTGCTGTGTGGTTTGATTGGCAGCTGAAGGTGTGGACCTGGGTGGTCCAATCCCTGGTTGCCAAAACTATCTCCACCTGGGGGAGGCCCTGGCGCAGACCCAGGACACGCTGGAAGGACTAGGTCTGTCGGCTGGCCCTGGAACGCCTGGGGACCCCCCGGAGGAGCTGGAGGAGGTGTTTGAGGAGAGGAAAGTCTGGGCTTCTGTGCTTAGGCTGCTGCCCCCAGAAACCTGAGACCCTGACCAAGATAAACGGAAGATGATGGATGGATGGAATATTTAGATTTTGCACATATCTCATATGAGTTCATCATTCAGCCTCACGTACAGTATCTCACATCTAGACATTTGGTGAAAATAGGATGACGGACATGTTTCCTACACATGTTCATTATTTTATTAATAGAGTTCACTACTTTTCGGATGATAAGACTTTTTAAAAATCTATTTCAAGTAGCAAAACGGATGTCCGCGTCAGTGATGGTGTGTTTTCTCAAGAGATTTAAAAACATTAAAAAAATCGGGCTTCAAATTTTCAGCACTTACGTTAAATGAACTCTTTACACGGTGCTCGAGGGTAAAAATGGCCTCAGTACACGTAAAGCTGTGAACATCCTACAAATTTTGATATAATACAGCGGTTTTGTGTTCTTTGTACGCAGTTTAAAAAAGTTGAACTTAAGAAAGTACGCGAACATCGAGAAAACACCCTTCGACCTCAGGGGGGTTCGGTCGGTGTTGCTAGGCTAAGTAAACCCGAGTCAGTGAAGCAAATAATCAAGGAAATGCAGCACGCAGATATAAATACAATTCAACTGCTGGTTGCCGTTTATTTTAGATTTAGTTTGTGTTGTATTTTAAACAGTAATTCTCCATTTTATTAGCTGGGGCTGATGGGAGGTCACTGAAGGTGGTGACCTTAGTCCTAGTTATTGGTTGTGGCACATTTCTGTTATGGAAATGGTGCTTTTGTGTTTGTTTTTCAGTAATAGTCCGTCACTCCAGCTTGAAGCCTCACCGTGCACCGTCAATCCAACTATTCATTCTGTTGTTTTAATATTTTATTGTAAATTCTTCCTCCCACAACCAAAAACATGCACTGGGGGGTTCGGTGAATTGGTCTATATTGTCCATAGGCATGAATGTGAGTGTGAATGGTTGTTTGTCTCGATGTGTCAGCCCTGTGATGACCTGGCGACTCATCCATCCATCCATCCATCCATTTTCTACCCCATGGGGGTAGAAAATGGATGGATGGATGGATGGATGTATAGAACACCTTACTGGTTTTACACTACATGAATCACTGCAGACGAAGCAGACGGAGGGTTGTTTTGTCTCTGTGCAGAACTTCCAATGTTCCAGGTTTATTAACTGTCACAACAAATGATTTATGAGCTTATGAGTTAGTCACAGTGGTAACAACAACAACTACTGGCCTGTTCTCATCAAATGTAGAGGAAGCTGCTTATAGTGTTTATAATTCTACTCTTCGTAAAATATTCAGGGTGTTTTTTCCATGAAATGTCCCTTTGAGAAGAATGGGAGTAGAGGAGTGAAGGCACGTGGTAGTTATCGAAACTGCTAGTACTAAACTGTTTGAAGACACGTCTGCCCTTATGTTGCATCATTCTACTCTTGATACATTTAAGCAAATTTAGCTAAAAAAAAAAGAATCCCATTGAAATGAACAGGAAAGGAGGAAAAAATGGAGATAGTTGGAAGGTACGGGGTGCCACTTAGACGACTGAAGTACCAAAATGTCCAGATACTCCAGGACACGTTTGCTGTTACGTTTCACCTCCGTCCTCGGAGTAAAGACGAGTTTTACTGCACTCGTTCGTCTTTATTTCCGCTCCAGTACAAATACCTGCAGTTGTGGATGAATGGCTGCGGTGATGTTGTGCGTCTCGCTGTCTCGGGGGTAGTCGATGTGTTTGACCATGGTGAACACGTCTACAGATCCTCCTTCAAAAATACAACCTGAAACCCGACAAACAGGCAACAATGACCATTTCCACGTATTAATACAAAAACCCCAGTCTGTAAAAATCAAAAGACAGGAATTACTGAGGCGCAAAAGGCTCATTTTTGTTCATTATGTTCATTTTTTGGTGTTTTTTCTTGATGTTTTTATCCACTTTTGCTTAACTTTATGCTTGTTTGTTTCAATTTTGTTTGTTTCTGTTCAAATCATGAACTGTTTTCTTTATTTTTGACCATTTTCTTTATTGCTTTGTTCATTTTTCCTCAGCTTGTGGGTGGTTTTGTTCTTTTTGACTAATTTTGAACATTTTTGCCCATTGTGTTGTTGATGCTATTTTGTTCATTTTCTCAATTATTTAGTTCTTAATTATGTTGCTTAGTTTTGTCCATTTTTTTTCTGTTTTCTCAATTATTGTATTAATGTTTCTCCAATTTCTTGATTATTTTGCAAATTGTTGCCCATTTTCTTGATTATTTTGCTCAGTTTTTCTGTTTTCTCAATTATTTTATTAGAGTTTGTCCAAATTCTTAATTATTTTGCAAATTTTTGTTCAGTTTCTTGATTATTTTGCTTGTTTGGTTTTATATATTGTCAATTTTGGTTATATTTTGCCTAATTTATTGCTTATTTTGTTCATTTTTGTACATTTTCTTGATTATTTTATTAATTCCTGTTCTTTTTTTATGGCCTTCATCATGTATGCTCTTTTTCAATTGTTAATTGCGTTTGGACTTTTGTTGTGAATTTTCTTGATCACGTTCTCCAGCTGTTCTTCATTTTTGTTCGTTCTCCTGATTTGTTTTGTTCATTTTTGCTCATCGTGTTCTGCTCATTTGTTCATGTTCTCAGCTAGTTAACAAATGTTTCTTCATTCTTTACATCTTGTTCATTTTCATCCATTTTTTGATTCATTTTTCTTTTCTCATTTTTGTCCACTCTGTTTCATTCCCTTCATAAACATTCGCACTTAAAGGCCACAACATGACACAAAATAACACTTCACCAGATCCCAGAAAATGATGCGTTTCATATTCAAGAGGATCCAGCGAAACCTGACTAAAACCGTCGTCTGGATGTTCAAACAAAGCCGACATAATCTACGTTCAGTTCCACTAAAACACATGATTATGAGCGTTATGTGCCATTTCAGCAATTAGACCTTACGCTGAATAAGCATTTTTTGTTTAATGGTACCTGAGTTGAACAAACGGACCCAGTCGAGGACGTGCTGGACACTAGACTTCATTGTTGCGTAGATGTTGGACCGGACCACGCCGTGAGGCTGGGGGCCGATCTCCATAGCTGCAGTAAATAGATTTAAGAAGCCAAACACAACAGATTATTCAAGTTTTATAACATCTAGTCATCTGTTGCTGCGGGAAGAAATAACGTACCAAAACCATGTTTCCCCACCGAGTCGAGGGAGTATGATTCTGTCGAGGCGATGTCAAAATGAATGTATCTCACCGGTGTATCTGGAATTTGCCTCTGAAAGCGACACATGGGCGTTAGAACCTGTGCTTTAGGAGCGGTACCTGGTGAGAACCCGCGAGAACCCAAACATGTAAACTCAACACAGAGAAGCCCCGTTTGAACCCAGCACCTCCTGCCAACAGGGTTGAAATTGCCCACATATTCCAAAAAGTGCCCTGTAAAGGGTTAATAATAATAATTATTAGAATGGATTGGTATAATGTTTTCAAGTCTCCTTCGAAAAGCGTTTACGGATCCATCATTCATTCAGTCCACATTGACTCCTGGTGGTGTAACGGGATTCGAACCGCCGACCCTCTGGTTATTGGACAACCCACGTTACCTCCTGAGCCACATGATGGACTGGCTTTTCTCTTTAACGGTTTCTTTCCATAACATGGATTTGTACAGTAGTTGTACTAATAGTGCCCACCCTTCTTCTCCACATTCCCAATCACTGGATCAGGACCCAGAGTTGGGTCGCAGGAGAATTTATTTGGGCCACAAACCAAATTTACTGATAGGATGAAAAAATTAGAACTTGTTATCTTTGCCTGAATTCAATAATTTAACATTAAAATCTCTATGTCACTTAAAATCAGACCCTGTAGCCTACATCTCATGTATACACAGGGATTTGTACAGTAGTTGTAGTGGCACTGATAGAGCTGTTGACTCTGTAGCCATCCTTCCTTTGCACAAGACAACTGATGGCCTAACAGCGATAATAATAATGGATTGGATTGGTGCAGCACCTTTTAAGACTTCCAAAGCACTTTACACTGAATCCATTATTCATTCACTCCACAGTGGGAAACTACATCTGAATCCACAGCTGCCGTGGAGCAGACTGACAGAAATACATCCGACTACCAGAGAAAATTCATTCACATTCATACCAGTGGACATTTTGCAGAATGACTGGGGCGGAGCAGGATGCGCGCTGCCAACCCTCAGGTTATTGGCTGACCTGCTCTACCTCGTCAGCTACTGCTGCCCCGAAAAAGAAAAGCACATTAAAAAGGCAAGGCACACCTGTGAACTGAAACCTGTTCCAGGTGACTAGTTTGATGCTTCGGATGCCTTCGGTATTAATGTACAATGTTGAAAATGATTAAAAATGAAGATATCTTTAAAGGAGAAGATGTGCCCATGTTTGTGTAAACTGACGGCAAAATTATAAATGGGAAAAGAAATGACATTTCCACACACTTGATAATGCTCACAGCCAGATATGAATCCTACAGCATCACAACACTTTTGAGATTGTTGCTGGTTCATTTCTAGCTGTGGTGCATCACAAGTTTGCAGGAACGTAGGTCAGTAGTCGCAAGCTTCTCAAACGTGCATCAACACCAGTGCGTAGACACGAGTCATGCTTGCCTGTAGGTATTTGCATATGTGCAGGCAGATCCAGTCGCAGTCTGAATACGTAATGAGACACAGGCCCATGTTGGAGGTGGTGTTGTGGAGGTCGCAAACCAGATCCACCGCCTCCAAACTGCCTTTGGGACCGAGCAGGGCATTCAGTTCTCGGGCTCGAGCCATCTCGTAAGGGACCTTCGCTGGTAAAGGAGTTCTGCGGAACAGAGACACAATCTGATAGTGTCGCAGGTTCATGTGATCACAACACGCTGAGGCCTGACGTCTTACTTGAGCGAGGCCTGGGTGAAGCAGCGGTTCAGGTCGGTTTCGATGTACCGGAGGCAGCGCTGCGTGGCCCGAGGATTGGACAGAAGGAGCAGCACCGACATCGGCTCTCCATCCTCCGTCATCTTCTTCGCCTTCAGCATCTCTCTCACCAAATAAACCCCAGACAGCTCGTTACCGTGGGTGCCGCCGCACACAGCTACCCGGGACAGTTTGGGCAAGCACACCACTTCATCTACATCCATCTGTGATCAGTTGAGAAAGGGAATTAAATCTGAGCTGATGGTCTCTTATCCAGTTTGAATTTTTATTATTTTAAACTGTACGGAACAAAGAAACAACAACAGAATTAAGGCTTGGAAATACTGCTACTTATTTTTCAGTCCACATCATAGTTCTTGGTCCATTTATATGACACTAAAGTGGCCTTTATACATTGTCCATTACTCCCATTTCTTCTCAGGTTGTGCTTCTCGTAATCTCTCCGTCTGTGGGTTAGTCTTCCCATTGTTAACATTTCTTCTACTATTGCATGGTATTGGTCCTTTGTGGATGCGTCGACCTTGCCCCAGTACCTTGTAACTGCTTTTTTACTTGCTGCTAGTAATGTTTTGATAAGATATCTGTCCTTTCCCATCACATATTTACTAGTAAAGTTACAGAGGAAAAAAAACACAACTCATAGGAATCTTATATCCAAATATTTGCTCCAACATCTCTTATCCGGTTTGAGGTAAAAATGACCTCCAGCGCACAGTTAATTTATTTGCATCGTTCTGGTGCGAGACCAGGCAGCCTGTACGATGTAAAGAACCATTTTTAGACAGGAAGTAACAAAGACTGGGATCATACACTTTCCTTGCAATTCAATTTTGTCACAATACTCGGGTGTCGATTCGATATTGCGATTCTACAAGTACAAGTATTGCGATTCAATTATTGCGATTTTCTTATCAGAAACACGTTGAATCACACCCTTTTCATTTCAAGCACTGAATCAACCAAAGGAACAATGGACGACCTACTCAGAAATTAAACAAAGTATGCACAAAATTAATAAAAATTAGCAGAAAACCTAGGCAGACTAAGTTTTAGGGGTGCTTGACTCTCCCATATTTATTTTTTTTCCTTTGTTAACACATTCTAGTGGTTAGTATTATAAAGATGAAAATTTAAAAAAAAGAGGAATTTTCTGATGATTTTGCGAATAAGAGCAAATTTGAAAGCTTTTCAACTGTAGCCACTTAGGTCTTTAAGGGTTAAAGGTTACATGAGGCGCAGCTGCCGACTTCACGATAACGAGCTGCTGCTGCAGCAACATGTCAATCAAACCCAAGCACGGCAATCATTTGTTGGATTATTTGCTGTAATATCTTAATAGCGAAGCAAAAAGTAAAAGATGGACCATCATGTTACTTATTACAGGGTCCAAATAAAACATTTGACACCATGATGACCCATGAAAAAAATTTCTTTGCTTAGTATTTTCAGATAGAAGTCCAATGGGAAAAAGCTTCTTAGAGTCAGACGTTCGATTCCCCAGCGGCGGAGCGGTGGGATTACAACGTGAAGTTACTTCCACATTGGCCTCACTGAACAGCCCCAGTCGTTGACCCTTGATTGCAACCAATTATATTCCAGGTATCTGTGAAGATTCTCAGTCGTCCAGGTCATGGTATCCAAGGCCAAATTTCCAGTCCTTCTGTCGACTGGACCGGAAATTTGGTTTGAAGACCTTTCGCTACCTATCCAGGAAGTTCCTTCACTTCTGAAGAAGCTTCCTGGAAGCTAGGAGGCTATTCTGTGCTACTAATACCTTTGTTTCCAAATCTGATCCCGGGTTACCGTGGGAATGACCGGCACTGAGTGCGTTTGATTAAAAGTGTGCAGGTACAACACCTCAGTGGAATCAGAGCGTGTGGTCGAGTTACAGCCTTTTGAAATCCAAGAGAAAATCTAATCAACCCACTTTGTCAACACTCTTATTGAAGTCTTTTATAAGCACGTGTACACCGATCAGCCATAACGTTATGACCACTGACAGGTGAGGACTTAATAATGTCACTTATCTTAATACAGTGGCAGCTGTGAGTAGGTTACATCTGAACATTTAGTCCTTGAAGTTGATGTATTTGAAACAAAAACAATTGGGCGGCGACAGGATTCAAGCAGATTGTAATGTCGAGACAGCTAGGTTGTTCGGTGGTGCTGGTTCCCACGAGGAAAACGCGATGTTACTGTCACATAATGTTGTGTAGGTTCCCTCTTTTGATTCCGACACATGAGCTCTACCAGACCTCTGAAAACCCCATAAGTTGTGAGCTTGGACCTTCATGAACCTAACCTGTGTTGGAATCTGTTTTTGTTTTTGCCACTTTTGTTGGGGTTCTATCCACTGCAGACTAGAACAACCAACAACATCTTTACGTTTGGATGCAATGACCCAACCACTATTCAGTCCTCGTCAAAGTGGTTCAGATTCTTACATAGTTTGGACAATTTGCTGCTTTCAGTGCAACAACTTCCAACTAAATGTTCACCTGCTGCCTCATACATCCACCCACGATATAATCAACGTCACGGCCACTTCAACGATTTGAGGTTATCGTGTTATTGCGGGAAACACGGAACAAATAGGAATTAAGGGATAATAATATGGGACCATTAAAAGAAAGTGTTACTGATTCTTGTTTTGATGGACAGTCTGGTTTTGGCAGGTCATGGATCCACATTGATCAGTCCACAGTCCATCGAGTACATTATAGACAACAATGCAGTAACAAGGCAGAGATAGTGGTTTTGAAATCTTACCTCACTTTTCTCGCTGGGTGAAAACAGTACTGAGCAGTTCCGGCTTGAGTCTCTACAACCTCTGCTTTGTGAAGCAGCTCTGAGGTTAAAGTCAGCCGGGGAACCTTAAAGTGCCGCATTTAGAGATGAAATCAAATGACATGGCAATTTACTCGGGCATCATCTTACCCTTCATCTTCCATCTCCCCCCTGGTATTTACCCTCTTCCAGGCTTTCACGTGGTGTCACTGATTCAGCATTCCCATCCCTCCCTCCGCCGAGCCTGCACTGCCCTACACCATGTCATCAGGGTGTGTCCTGAGTGGGATGTGAGCGGCGCGTCGGCGGCTTCCCAACATCCAGCGTGTCATTCAAACTGTGAAGCCCCTCCCCACTTTCCCACCACAGTCGCCGTTTGTGTCTGTATAGGATGGTAGCTTCCAGGCTGCCTTTCACATAAATGGCTAAAAATAAATGCGCTGGCCGGACACAGCACAAGAGGCGCCGGTAATGTATAGAGGAGGAACAGAGGAGACGACAACAGTGATGGAAGGGAGACAAGTGAATCAAAGTGAAGGAACCCAGTAAACAGCGGATTGTTTATTTTTTAATTTTTGGAACGGATGCTTTATTTGTCGTTTGTTTCCAACTGCAAGCAGCACAGGAAAAAAAAAGAAATTAAGGCCATAGCAACATGGGTCGTGTCGCCATTCATTCCATTTTCATTCTTTCTCACAAGCCCAAATCCAAAAAAGGTGGGATGTAAATAAAACATCAATAAACGCAGAAAGTAATTATTTGCAAATTTTATAAACGCATATTTTTATCCCCAATAGAACATAAACAACACATCAGATGATGAAACTGAGACATTTCATCATTTCATTGAAAATATTAGCTCATTTTGAATTGGATGGCAGCAACACATCTCAAAAAAGTTCGAACAGGGGGCAACTTGACACTAATTAGTTTAACTGGCGACAGGTCAGTAACATGTCTGAGCTTCTCAGATGTAAAGATGGGCAGAGGTTCACTAATCTGTGACAAACTGTGTCTAAAAATTACAGAATTATTTCAGGAAAATGTTCCTCAAAGGTCAAAACTGGATGCTGGTGATCTTTGAGCCCTCAGGCGGAACTGCATTAAAAACAAGACGACTGGAAATCACTGCATGGGCTGAGGAACACTTCCACAAATCACTGTCTGCCAACACAGTTCACCGGTGAATCCACAAATACAAGTTAAATCTGTATCACGTATGGAAGAAGACATACTGTATGTGAACATGATCCAGAAACGCTGCCGTCTTCTCTGGGCCAAAGCTCATTTCAAAACCTCTGAGGCAAAATGGAAACTTGTTCTGTGGTCAGATGGACGAGTCAGAACTTTGGTTCAAAGAAGACGGCGGCATTTGTGGATCTTGTTCACATATGGCTTATGGAACCCAGAAAAAGAAGAAATGACCACAAAACGACTCATATAAAATAATGAAAAAGTGAGGGAAAAATTAAACAAAACTAACAGAACAATCATCAAAACTGACTAAAATATTATCCGCTGATAAAAAGTAATGAAATAATTGGAAAATGAACAAAAAAATTACCAAAAACTAATCTAAAAAATAAAATATCCGCAATATGACCAAAAATGAGCAAAAAATATGAAAATAATAAAGAAACTAAACAAATCAAAACCACAAAATGACCAAAAATTAATATGGC
>JAQQAE010010078.1:0-14271 GCA_029823295.1 Pseudamia nigra
CATAATACCGTGAAACCGTGATATTTTTGCCCAAGGTTATCATACCGTCAGAATCTCATACCGGCCCATGCCTAGAGCAGACTGATACAAATGATGGGCTACTAGCTGGTTTGCCAACATCATAGAACGGAAGACGAAGAGCTACCTCTGCTGCAGAGGATACATTGATTAGAATTACCACCTTCAAAAAACAAGGCAAGAAATGGCACAAATTCAGTCTTGTTAAGGCACACCTGATGAGAGAATGCCATGAGTGTGCAAAGATGTCAACACTGTTCTTTCAGTGTTTGGATGTCTCCAGTATTAATGTGAATCATTGAAAATGAGTTTAAAAAAATTAAGAAGGAAGGAATGTCCAAATGTTTGGCAGTGTAGAGTGATGAAGTGTCTTTGAGGTACTCGAAAAATAGAAAATAAAAAATAAATGAAAGGTAGCCAAAGAAAACCAACATATGGCCCAGAAATACATAAAAACATGAAACTGAATAATGTGTCAGGATATGAGCAGTAAGGAAATGCATAGACAAAGTGACTTAAATACAAGGTAATGTGAAATATGAAACATTTGTGGTTCTGATGCTCATATTTTTCTCTACTTTGCACTGTATAAAAATTCTGCTTTACTGGCTTTTATATCATATTAATCTGCATTTATAGAACACCACACAAAAGCAGCAATATAAAACAGACAACTCATAAAATCATTAGGTTTTAAAGGAAATCAGATGAACCAACACAAACCTAAAAGAAAACAGAAAACAATTTGGTGTATAAAAACCTAGTAAGATTAGATAAAAGAAGTGTCAAGGAAATTAAAACTCAAGTAAAATCAGGGCCTGATTATTGAGCGGCTTTTGCGTTTATGAGAAATCCACATGCCTTAACTTTTTCATACCAGCAGGAAATGATAAAACACATCTGCCTCTGACCATTAAATTTCACACAGTCTATCAGTTAAGTAATCTCATAAAGAAAAATTACTAACATAGCATTTCCCTTATGAATGTACTACTTATTCACCACTCGAATCAACTTGATATTTATAGGAGATTTTGATTCACTCCAGCTGACATGTGCTTTATTGTGATTGGTGTAGGTGCGGTTGCTGGGTGTGGTCTCTCAGGGGCAGCCAACCTTGGTGATTATGGAGCTGATGACCCGTGGAGATCTCAAGAGCTATCTGCGCTCTCTACGTAAAGAAGTAAGCAGCTTTATCCCCCACACACCTCAGCCCTGTATAGATACTATCTGTAATGAATGCTGCTGTTTATCCCACCACATAGTTCTTTTCTTTAATACTGAACTGATAGTGGCACAAAAGATGACATAAGGACACTCAGTGAGCAGTGGATTTGTGTCCTTTACCCGCTCACCTCATCTCCTTTTCCTCCACTATAGAACGCCACCAGCCAGGTCCTGCCACCGCTCAAAAAGATGATTCAGATGGCAGGGGAGATTGCTGACGGCATGGCGTACCTAAATGCCAACAAATTTGTCCACAGAGATCTGGCTGCCAGGAACTGCATGGTAGCAGAGGACTTCACTGTGAAGATTGGAGGTAAGTCAAGTTAATTCAGTGCCTTCAGCCTCCCCTGGTTACTCAACACTGAACCCACTCTCCTGGCATTGAAAATAAGTGTTTGGATTTCAGTGAATGCCTGAGGCAGAGAGATTTAATGTAGATGGACACAGGCAGGGAGGAGGTGAGGGGATAGATGAGCTCTCAGGAGCATCCTCTCCCACACAGAATGAGCGATAAATAGTGGCTTCCCCAACCTCTGATTTCATTTTTTTCTACAGATTTTGGCATGACCAGAGATATTTATGAGACGGATTACTACAGAAAAGGAGGGAAGGGCCTGCTGCCTGTCCGCTGGATGTCTCCTGAGTCATTGAAAGATGGCGTGTTCACCACAATGTCTGATGTCTGGTATGGGAACATATCTTTCTCATATACACACTCACAATACTGCTTTATACAAGTATAAACCTGCACTAATCCAGGGGGGATTGCAAAGTATTCCAGAAATGACTGCATATTGTGTGCATGCGGACACGCCAAAGCAGTTCATGCTGTGTCAAAATTCCATTGAAATACGCAGCTCTACATGACCCATAGTCTTTACACGATTCTTTACTTTACAAAATGAACGTGCACTCTCCTAAGGGTAGTAGTTCCAGTGTCACTGAAGTCATTTGGTCAGCTGGAAATTCTCCATTTCATAACAACAGTATGAAACACAATCAATCTTTATTTTCCCTGTCACCTGTTATGCCAACTTAAGGTTTTACCACATTTCTACCAGAAGCGATATTGCTGTAGAGAAATGTGTTTACTACCTTCCTCACAGAATTTTGTTTCCCAGCTCAAAGTGTCCCATGGGTCAGTCCCTAAGAGTGGGCTTAAACTGCTCCAGATGTTCTCAAATGAGAGGTTGCAGTGCCAGCACAAACCCACCTCCGCACTGCATACTATGACTTCCTCTTTGATGTCATACAAAAGAAGTTTAGTGTAAAACAAACCTGGTCTGAGCTCCGTAGGACTCCTTGAGTTTTATTTCGTTGATCAAGAAAAGCTGCCAGGATGTGGCTTTGTCTGTCAGCACAAGGCTGTTCCAGATATTTAAGCAAAGTGTTATAATAAGCCTATTTTGAAGACTGTACAATATACACTCACTCCTTTTGCCAGTGGCAAAAATGTGACTGAACAAATATTGACATCTTTGTTCATCAAGTTAAGCTTTTCTCATGAATAGTTTCATAGTAATCTCACTGCAAGGTAGCTTGAGGATAAACCAAGGTGACATTTATTCAAACAGTTTATGCTGAAACTTGTCTTGCTGTAATAAAATTGTGACTCAGTGAGACTTATTCTTCATACACTGCCACCGATAGGATTTTGCAGTGTACATACAGTAGCATGGGGATACATCTACTCTGTTCTGTTTTTTATTTTTATTAAAGGTGTTACTTTAATGCCATCAGGTGTCTTTTGCTCAGACTATTACATTGTATTTATGATTCCTCTTGTAGCGACTTACTTGATTCATAAAACATGAGCCGCTGCAGTGTAGCTGATGAGTGGGTCTGGCTGATTACATGACGTGCTATTAAAGAACTTGCTGCTCCCAAAATGACTTTCAAACGTTTTGATATGGAAAAAACAAGTACTGTAACATAACAACAGTTCAATGGGATAAACTGGAAACAGCTATATTAATCAATGAAAAGGCGGTCAACAAAAAAAGGCAACCCCACCCCCACACTCAGGTAACCAATCTAAATATTAAAACATACAACCCCGGTTCCAAAAATGCTGAGATCTAATTGAAATGTAAATACCGTGCTGTGAGGCACTGCTGCTCTAGATAGTAATGTAAGCCTTGTCATATTGTGAAATAGCAGTTAAAACGGTCAAGTTCATTTGTACTCAAAGTCACTCCCTCTCATGATTAATAGATTTGCGATTTGGGTCATGACCTTTTGTCTTTTCTGAAAATTGGGTCCCCAGAAAAAAAAAAGTTTGGGAACCACTAATATAGAGCATATATTTATTACTTTTGCAACTCTATTTGCTGCAAATGGCATGCACCAATATGAAGTTACTGTACATTATGTATCTGTAACTATGAGATTTAACTGCAACTGGTGATTGGGTAAAAAACACATGACTGGTCCTTAACATGCAGATGCTTAAAATTAGTTTACTGTGCTTTAAATATTTTAGATTGGAGTAAAAATGTACTTACTCCTATTTTAATTAATTTCTTCTCTATTGCTGCAGGTCATTTGGTGTAGTGCTGTGGGAGATCGCCACCTTGGCAGAACAACCCTACCAAGGCATGTCCAATGAACAAGTGTTGCGCTTTGTCATGGAGGGAGGACTCTTGGACAAACCTGACAACTGCCCTGACATGCTGTAAGTCTGTCTATGATCGATAACTGTGTATTTTTATCCATTTTAGGCCCTGTGGGTTTATCTTGCTACACCACTGAAGGATGTATTGTTTTATCGACGACTGCCGCCTTGCACGCCTGCTGTCCCATTAATATTTTGCCGTGTGTCTATTTTGAGTTGCGGTTCTAAGTGTGCTGGATATCATGTGGCGCGTATGCTAAGGTAGAGCCAAGACGAAGCCTGACATTAACGTCACAGGTTAAATGTGGTGCGTTGACGACATAACCCTGGTGGTCAGCTGGCAGAGGGAGGCCTTCTCACCCATCAGCCTCGGCCCATAGAAGGGATGCCACGACTTGTGTGTGAAAGATGCCCCTCATTCCTCTGCCGAGAAGGGGCATGATGAGAGTGGAGGTGTCTGCCTGTCAGCGAAGGAAGTGAGAAATACAGAAGGAATGCTATTAATTCATTTTTAATTCATTATTGAATCACCATGTGAAGAAACACAGCGCAGCCTGCTTGTCAGCTTGCAGGGCTGCATATACAGTATGCATTATTCCACTCCCTCTCTGACCTCAATGAGAAGGCATTCTGCTCTCTCCCCTCCCACTCTCCATGGCTGACCTCACCTTAGAAAGAGAGTGTGAACAGAAAAAAGAGGTCTAGTGTTGTGCAGACACAAACCTCTGGTTTCTATGGCAGCCTGACTGTTTTGTCCTGATTACAGGAGTGTGTGGATTGTGTTACGGAGGTGGTGGCGGTAGTGGAGGTGGTGGGTGTACGAGTTTAGCCTCCTGGTCTGGTAGCAACACACAGAGAAGGTAGATCTCTGGTTGTATGTACTGTTGTGACTTCATGGAGATTTCCAGAAGACTACTGAGGTGTAGTGAACCAGAAACCCGTACAACAGTGGGATAGAGAGATACAAGATAAGGGATGGAATAAGATAACAGACAGAGGGATTAGTCATATTTGGAAAGCTCGGAATATCTCTGACTTCTGCTTCTCTTTCCCATGGTCAGGTAGTCGTGGGTCACTGACTGCTTTTCCCATGTTTCTGTCTAGAGTTACATAAAGACAAAAGTGCATTCTCTCTTTTAGAGTTGGCGAAAATGAAAGACAGAGTCTGCAATCACAAAACATTAGGATATATTGCGGAATGTACAGTATCAATTACAGTGCTATTTTTCATCAAGGTTTCACCACACTGGGGATGTTGCACATACGGAGGATGGTGATTTCACTGTGTAAAGTTGAGGAGTTCTGTTACTATATATTTCTGTTTAGGTTTATTAAACATCCTTAGATGTTTTGGAGACCTCTCTGAAAATGAATCTGTTTCTGATTGTATCAGTATTTCAAGGTCCTTCTCTTTAATTTGTTCCTTGTTCTGTTGAAATTTTGGCTCTGTCTAGACTATTGCATTTTTTTTCTTATAAAAGCCTGGCTTCCTGTGGTTTGTTGTAACACTAGCTCCAAATTATTTGTCTGTCACACTCAGCATTCACTTTCTCAAAAAAGTAACCGCAGTGATTTAAAATAAGCAGCAGAGCACATAGAAATATTTGACCTTCATATCTGCTGTGAAACCAGGTAAGTTATCCAGATCCTCTAGATTCAGTTGAGGTCAGAAGTATTGCACCCCCCCCCCTAAAAAAATGTAGATTTTTTTTTCCTCCAGATTTTTTTCTTAGTTACAGTTTAAAAGAGTACAAGATTTCTTTTTGGTCTTTTTCACCTTTATTGACAGAGACCGTGTGGAGAGACAGGAGGAGCAGGGGGAAAGGGGGTGGGGGGTGACATGGAGTAAAGGGCTGCAGTCTGGATTTGAGCCTGGGGCCCTGCAATTAGGCCTGGCCATGTGATTGTGCACTGCCAGGTGAGCCACCGAGGTGCACCATGTGCCAGATTTTTAATAGAGCATTTTTAAACATGCTAGTTTCATTTAAAAAGAGTATGTTATTTTTGTTTGCAAACAATACAGAATTAGTTTAGGAAAATGAAAATGACCAGAGTCAATATTATTAACCCCCAGAACTAACCTTATTTTCAGGCACAGCACAAACCACCACTCTTTCACTGAGAAAGTATCACGTGTATAAGCATCGTGCCAAAAGCAAATTATTAGAAAAGAGTTGAAATATGAGAAGACGGATTATTGATGGACCCAGTGTGGGAGAAGGAGAGACACAGTTATCGAAGTGCTTCCAGAACTGAACAAGCATGAGAAACGTTAAAAGAATATTTTCACAGGTGGGATAATGATTCTGACCTTAACTGTATATACCAGAGGTCGGCAACATTTATAATCTAAAGAACCATTTTTGAGTAGAAAGTGTGTTTAGAGCCACAAAAAAGATTGAACCCCTTATTTCCCACATGACATATTCAAATTTTAACTGGCAACACATTAAAATCAAATTTTTATTAAATTTTATGTTTATTATTTTTGTTCATTTTGCAGATCATTTTGTTATGTTTTTGTTTCATTTTGTCTATTATTTCATTCCTTTTTGAGAATTTTTGTAAATTTGACTGTTGATTTTATTTATTATTTTGCAATATTTGTTCATTTTCTTGTTTTTGTTTATTTACTTGACTTTTTTCATTTTGTGGACTACCTTGCTCATTTTTAATTCATTTTCATTTGGATGATTTGTTATTTTGGCCATTTGTGTGAATTTTTGTTAAATTTCCTTATAATTTTGTGAGATTTTTCTCTGCTTATTTTGGTTCATTTCCTTATTTTGTTAATTTATTTGACTACTTTATTCACCTTCGTTGATTTTTTGATTTTCTTGAATGTTTTGTACATTTTCTGGATGTTTTTTCAGTTTTTACTTCATTTTTGTTCATTATTTAGTGCATATTGTCCCCCTTTTGCTTCATTAATGCTTATTTGTGCTCATTTTGATCTACTGTTCCACTGAGTCACTATAAAGGGGCTAAAGAGCCATATGTGTCCCGGGAGCCACAGGTTGCAGACCCCTGGTGCATGCCATCCAACAGGGTGACCTGTCAAATGTTGATGAATTTTGCTGAAATTACTGATGACATGTCAGGAATGAGTCTATTTAGAAAAAATAGCAATAGCATGTGTCTGTCTGCCCTGATTGGCAAGATGCTGACAAGAAGCCAGGATTTACTGCAGTGTTTGGTTCCTAAATTCGCATCAACAAGCCTTGTGCACAGTAACAGATGGTGGGGAAAAGGGGAGAGTTTTCAGCACGCGGGACTGCGCAGGCAGGTTACTCTGGAGCGTCGGCCCGGCTCCAAGCATTACATGTCTTTTCATGGGAGGTCCTGCTGACTGGGTTTGGACATCTGAACGTCACATTCAAGACACTTGCTGCACCGCTGAAAAACAAGCCACCCCCCCCAAAGCTCTACCCATAATTCCTCTGTGTGTGGAGGAGCTGGCACCCAGCTGCATGGGCCATAGTAAGCTGCAGAAACACCACTGGGAGAGAGGGAGAGCAAGAAAACAAGAGCAAGGGAACAGCAAGAGAGTAGAGCAGAGATGACTGAGGTGTTTATGTCAGTGGGCCTTAGAGTATTCTTAGCTTGTTTGTGTATAATTGAAGTTGTGGTATGTGGTACAAAGCCTCAAAATACTGTAATAATGCTCTCTTTTATGATGTTTTGACATTCTCAAAGCTCAGCTGCTGGCCTGGCACAGTAACCTTACATATGATTTACTGTGCTGCTGTGTACATCCCATGTTTCTGATCTCACTGTACGTGTAGTAATGTAACAAAAAAATGCAACCCATCTGGACTCCAGATATCTTAGTTGAACTAGTGTTTGTTAATTGGCTTTATACGTGTAAATAAAGCATCACAGCTGACTGCAAACTAATTTTTTCAGCTTGGACTGCATTTCTGTTTTTGTTTGCTGTTATGGAGATAGGCTACATAGCAACTCAAATTCAAACAGGAAGTTAAAATTAATAGAAACAGGTAATTGTACCCGGTCAAGTATGAGATACTGTATATGCATCGAGTTGAAGTGAAGCAGGCCCCATATTGCATTTTGCTGTCTAGTACAAACTCTCAATGAAAATGTGAAACATTTGTGGGATTTAACTGTTTCATATTACTAGTTACTTCAGAAAGACAGAGTGAAACATACAGGCTTTATGCATCTACTGTAGGTATTTTAGTCAATTATAGGATTCTTTACTGTCCTGTTTTAATGTAGCCTCTGCACAGTTTGTTTTCAGAATTCAGTGTAATGAACACACATTGGTTTCAATGTGTGCTTTAACATTGGTGTCTTCTGCCACCTGCTGGTTAGAACAAAAAGCAAAAGACAACTTTTAACCAAACACAAACCTTAACCCAAGCCTTTCAAAGATATGTTCCAGGTCATATGTCTACACTATAGAGAATACAAATTTACTGACACAGCTCTTTGTCACCTGTAGGTTTGAGCTGATGAGGATGTGCTGGCAGTATAATCCCAAGATGCGGCCGTCCTTCCTGGAGATCATCAGCAGCATTAAAGATGAATTAGACCCTCCCTTCAGGGAAGTTAGCTTCTTCTACAGTGAGGAGAACAAGCCACCGGACACAGAGGAGCTGGATATGGAGGTAGAAAACATGGAGAACATTCCACTGGACCCTGTATCCACCAGGCAGCCGTCAGCCGCCACCGCCCCTTCGTCAGGGTGTACAGGAGGGACGCCACCTCCTACAGCGCAGCAGTTATCATCCATGCAAGGCCCTGGTACTCCTTTACTAGGATCTGTGTCTCCCTCGTCACCGGGCCCTGTTGCCTCAGGCTTGGTGTCTCCGGGCCACGCTTCGGACAAGCACTCAGGACACGTTTCAGCCAACGGGCCTGTGGTGGTGCTACGGCCCAATTTTGATGAAATACAACCCTATGCACACATGAATGGGGGCAGAAAGAACGAACGGGCGTTACCACTGCCCCAGTCGTCAGCCTGCTGATATCAGCCCCCTGTGGCCCCTCTTCCTCCTCTTACACAGGGTAACACAAATTCTCGTCCATCTCCTAAGGAGGGATGGACGAGGTAAGAAATGACATTCTTCTACTGTGTGCCAGTAGATGGTCTCTCCACTCCTTTAAGGTCAAATATGAACTGCATAAACTTAAACATAGCACAGAAACCTGCTAAAGCATTTGGAGTTTGGTGGCTCAGACTCAACACTGGGAAACTCCTTCCTGTGCAGCCTGTATTGTAGTCTTTGTTACATAAGTCCTTCAAGAAGGAAAAACTATACAGGCATTTGTCCTGAAAAACAGATTTTCAGAAGACATGAACTTGAGAAAATAATTTTTTAGCATATCTGCCAGCAAATCCAACAGAAGAGCACTTTTTTCCTGATGATTTCAGAGAGGATGTTGTGGATATCTGAGTGTGTATTTATACAAACACATGGTTCTCTCTATAATATGGTATTACTCCATTTCTAAAATGACTTTCCATCAAAAGGACTTTTGTTTCTATGAGCAGACTGGCTCATGTCACGTAAGGCTGTCTCAATTTGAACGTCTCATTGTTTATTTCCTGTTGATATTTCTGTGGATGTAGATCCCATCAGGAGTGGGTCAAAAATGGAAGAGGAGGGCCTATTGTGTATCTGCCAAAATATTGCCAAATCAGGCTTTTTCCTAAATTTGTACAGGTCACCCTTCTTTTTAAGGCTGTGATTCAGAGTTAGCAAAAGTCTAATTTATCATCATATTTGTGCTTTTTCAGTACAAAAGCTCCTTGAGCAGCTGTGTGTCTACAGTGTTAACTGAGATGTGATACATTCACACCTGCAGTCAAGGCTTTCTCAGAATATGCAGCGTCTGCACTGAGGGTGGAATAAATGTAACCATGTAATACTTTGAAGAAACACAACACTAGATTTTTACTAGATGAATTGCACATATTTTAAAGTAGCCTCGATAAAACCATAACTACAAGTACTCATGGTTCTAGCCAAATGACTTCTGACAGGGACAATGTGATGGAATAACTTGCGAGTTGCATTCAATTTCAGATGAAGGTTGTTTTTCATAAATATCAAACATCCACAAGTGTAAAAGTGGTACATGACATAACATTTAAAAAACCTTTGTGCTGTTGCCAGTAACAGAGAGGCTCATTAAAACCTTGTTGTATTGTACCACCAAAATTTGAGCCTAAAATTTCCTCTGCCTGAGGGAAGTGGACATGTGACTTAAATAAGTCTACTCTAAATCACAGTCTGTGTATATTGTAGAAAACTCTAAAATGCACCATAGGTCTCCTCCTGCAAATCACTGAACTTCACAATCGAGGGATACATCTTTGCCCCCGCTTCCATTTTATTCAAACATTACCTGTCACTTTTTTACATGTGCATTTTATGTGAACACCATTACCTGCTATTCAAAAATCAACGGATACTAAACACACCACAGCAAACTAAGTCTAAGACCTGAGACAAAAATCAAAAAGGTGGTGGATCAGTAACAACTTTAGTAAGCTAGAAACACCTTTGACGCCACAGCCAGTCTCTCTTAGTCATTTGTTTCTCTACATTTCAAACACATATGAAGGTCTTACAGTTATATTTGAGACTGCAGGATCATTTTTATACACATCATTGGTTTGTCACTTTTTTAACCTTTTTATGGTTCAAAATGTTTGCCTCTATGTCTGTACAGAACAAAGCTGCTATTTTATTCGTTTTTCTCTTTTGGATGTTATATATAAAAGAATTCTTCAGGTTTGGTATTTTATAGTCTCCACTACAGTCCATTTCTTAAATCTTTGAACTCTGTTTTTTAAACAAAAGAGAAAAAAAACATGATTTAGATACAAAACCATCTGTTTTCTGTTACCCCAAAAGGTTTTCTGTAACACTACATTTTGTTCATTGCCTTTTATTTTTATCATGAAATGTTTCCTTCTGTATTTGTTTTGTGGATGTCTATATTCTTATTATTATTCTTATTATTAATATTATTATTATTTGGAATGGACACCTTAGCTCGATGTGTGAGTGTGTACTTTCTGCACCCTTTTTGTACTTGTCTAACACTGCACCTAGTGTTGCCCTCTAGGTGCGACTCAATCTCAGGTCAAAGTAAAGGCTTTGCTTTCTCCACACATTCTCATGATCGTCCTCTACTTGTCTCACCTCATACCCCCCCCCCTTTTTTTTATCATGCTTTGTTGAGTCCAATAATGTCCTCTGTCCTTCCCTCTGGCCACTCACTGACCTCTACAACATATTGTACCGCTTTCCCCTAGTGCCTCCTTTAGAAGTCAGGATTCGTTTCTACACACGATATTTACTTTATACCAGATCTGGTATTTTAACCCATCCATTTCCTGCCCCCTGTAAGACCAATAGGGCTAATTGGGTTGTTTTGTTTGCCTTAATTATGCCAAACATCTCAAGCATTTTTTAATATATCAACACTTAAATGCCACTTCTGCTCAAGCTGACACGCTATTTCTTCAAAAACAGGTGTTAATGTTTGTCTTCACACTCACTGCTTCTGAAAACCAAATAAAGGATGGGTTAAAGTCCAGGGAAGGGAACACATTTCAATGTTATGTACGGAAAAAGGTCTTAAAATAGAGGCTGAAAAGTGTTTTGAAGGATTTCTCCTCATTATTTTTTAAATGTTGCTTGGTGATGATTATTATTAATAATATTATTTCCTTTCTTGAAGTTTTTTTTGTAGGAGTGTTATTTATTTATTTTTTTATTTCTCCTTTTTTGTGATATCAGTTTAAATCACTGTACAAATACCCCATGATTCAGTATAAAGTTTCTTTTTGTATGTAGTTTCTTTGGTGTCATGACTGGGGGACTTACAAATTTATTTTCATCTTACACACACACACACACACAAATATATACATGTACACATATATATATACATATATATATATCTCTACCTCACTTTAAAAAAAAATATGTATAGAAAACAAGTACATCTCACACCTTCTCATCCGTTTGCATAGAAACCTCATCTGGATAAAACCACAGGGATCTAGTGAAACCTCACAAACCGAACTATGGCTGGAGATGGAATCTCTGTGTGGACGGTTAAGTGTAACATCAGCCTACCGACTTCTGGCAAAAAGTACAGTTATAGTCAGAATGCAAAAGATAATGTGTGTACAGCATATTAGGATGTTACGAAACCATAAAAGCAGCATTTAGGACCGGGTGCTTTTGTTCTTGGCACCATCAGTTAGAAAATGTAGAAAAAGATGAAGATAATTGTATCATTATGAATTTTATTTTCACTTAATATTTGCAGTGTTTCTTGCAAGTGCAGTAAATACAAAGACTAAGGGCACAACATCAACAGAAATTCCATCTCCACCGACTCCAATACACTCTCACACCTCAAATCCTCAGACAGATACATTTTCTACTGTTAAAAAGCATTTATATAGACACTTGGGAAATGAAAAAAGGGAAAAATGTTATTGAAATCCATCAATTATTTTAGGTATTTTTTTGCATCATATCCCACCTTATAATACAGCACCGTAATTCCAAACATCCAGAATAGGGATTTTTGTATCACTGAAGACAAATCCACCTCTTGAATGTTTGTTTTTAGTTTATATTGGCCTCAAAGCAGCATGAAACCTTTCTTCCAGTCACTAAAATGATTTAAATGAAATGTCCACCTCCAATGACTGAATGCTACGGTGTTCATTTCACCATCAGGGTAAATCTGTGACCATTTTCTAGTGATTTGATGCATTGAAAGTATACTCTGCACATCTTTTCCAGCCTGTTGTACGGCTAGTGACAATAATACTGCTGGTTTTTAACAATCTCATCTCAGTGGATCAAAAATCAAAACGTGGGAATGTGGTGATGGAGATTTTACATCTCAGAGCTTCTCTTTTCTACATGGTATGTATTATGTGAGTGCAAGGGCTCCTGGGCTGGAGGCATGACATAGAAAATCAGCTTACAATTGTTAGAATTAATACCCAAGAGCAATAAAAAATACAAACAGACCATGTTGCAATTCAATCAGAAATGTGGGTGCTCTGTCTGGTGTTCATCTGATCTTTGATGTGAGTGTCAAAAGTGTAGATTGCTGCTGAATATCACAATGCTTTACAAGTCACCACTGACAAGCAATCAGCTTGTTGTCATTTTACATATCTGTGCATTTTTTTTTCAGTGTGATGTATGTTATGATGAGATACAATATATATTTCAGCTTTCTATTCTGGAGTAGACATTACATTGACCTGTTGTGAGGAGAGTTATTGTTGAATTTATAGTTGCATTAGATTACAACTACAACTGCAGCATTTAAATCACATGGACATATATACTGTGTAGGACGGGGACATCGAGTAGATTACGGGTAGCATTTATTAAAGAGTAAACAGCAAGGTTAGAAACAGATGGTAGGCCTATGTTTACAGCTTCACACTAGTTACTTTTTGCAGATTTCCAGCATAAATATACAGTAACCAATTTTAAAAAGAGGGTTCAGTTTCTTCGTTTCTAGCATTTTATTTCTCCAAATGTTCTTCATGCAAACCTCAGGTTTATGGGGGATGCGTCCATGCATTCAAACTGCAATAATAACTTTGAGGTTTATGATTTTCATGCCTGTTTTTTTATGATTTGCATTCCTATAACTTCAGAGGGGGCCTTGGTCTACTATTATTATTTTATTAACTTTAGCAGAATCTCTGTGTTCATTCAGTGATTGAAGAAATAATCCAAACCTTCACTAGAGTCTGTCTCTTTCAAGCTCTGTATCTGAGGCCTCAAAAATTTTTCACACCTATAGCCGTAATGGTGGATTTTTGACTCGCCATCTCCAAATGTGTATCTGAGAATTTCTTGTATTTTCTTTTTTCTGAAATTTTGAATAAATAAATGAATGAGAACAATGTCTGTTTCATTTCATTCTTAAATACTGTGACTCCTTCACTATGACTGATTGGGATCATTTGCTGTCGTCACCTCTTCGGGTGTCGAGCTTTCCTTCTGCTGGTCGAGCATGGTCTGAATGATCATCTGCAGTACAGGGACCAGCCTGTCAGCTGAGGATTGTCTCTCCAATGAGGGGACATGAATGAGTGCTGCTTTCCTCTGTCCGTGATGCAATGAGCAGTAATATGCAAAATCACACAGATACCTGAAAAGACAAGTACACATTATCTCCTGGAAGTAAGTGACTTTTAAAGGTCCCATACTGTGAAATTCCAACTTTATCAGATCTTGAGCTTTATCTTCTTTTCCTTTCGGCTGTTCTCTTCAGGGGTCGCCACAGCGAATCATCTGCCTCCATCTTACCCTATCCTCTGCATCTTCTTCTCTCACACCAACTATCTTCATGTCCTCCTTCACCACATCCATAAATCTCCTCTT
>JAQQAE010010079.1:0-14271 GCA_029823295.1 Pseudamia nigra
CCATGTGGGCTGCAGAGGGTGTCCCAGTCAGTGGTGTTGAAACAGTCCCTCAGCTGCTCACAGGCCTCGTCAGTCCAGCTTTTCACACTTCTCTCCAGAGGCATTTGTTTTCTCACCACTGGAGTGTAGTGGGGGAGCAGATGGATGAGGTTGTGATCGGAGCGGCCGAGGGGGGTGAGGGGGGCGGTGGTGTATGCATCTTTGATGTTTGCATAAAATAAGTCCAGAGTTTTTTCGTCTCTTGTGGGACACGTCACGTACTGTGTAAACGTGGGTAGAGTGACAGAGAGTGGGACTTGATTAAAGTCTCCAGAAATCAGGATGAGGGCTTCTGGGTGTTGTGTCTGCAGCCAGGACATGGTGCTCTGTGCTCGTTCACACACAGCGGCAGCATCTGCCAAGGGAGGGATGTAAACAGTCAGCACTATGACATGCGAAAACTCCTGCGGGATGTAATATGGACGGATGCTGACCGCAAGCAACTCTATGTCCTTGTTACAGAGTTTTTCCTTAACAGTGATGTGGCCTGGGTTACACCATCTATTGTTTACAAACCAGCCAGCCCCCCTCCTTTCCTCTTACCGTTCTCTGCCACCGAGCGGTCCGCGCGGATGAGGGTGAATCTGTCCAATGAAACCACTGAGTCCGGTATGTGTCCATTCAGCCAGGATTCCGAGAGACGCAGGAAGCTACATTCCCTGTACTTCTGATGAAACCTCGTAAGTGTTGTGAGTTTGTCCATCTTGTTGGAGAGGGACCGGACATTCCCCATGATCACGGACGGTAAACATGGCTTAATTCGCCGTCTCCTCTCCCTGCGCTTCACACCCGCCCTGCAGCCTCGCCGTCTTCTCCTGCGTATCTCCACGGGAATCTCCGGTTTCTCCGCATGGAGCAGACCGGTGCAGCTCAGAGCTAGAAGTTGGTCCCAAGTGTAAACAATAGAACCATGGCTGAAGGGGTCCCCCGACGCAGACTCAAAAAGTCCAGAGAAAAGAACAAGAAATAGCGCGACAGTCCAAAAAGAATCACCCCTAGTCTCACAGTTCCATAGGGGACGAAAAAAGAGGGAAGACAGACAAGAAACGAGGAAGAAAACAAAATAAAATGCTAAAGAGAACGGATTAGAGGACAGAGCTGCTGGAACAGGCTGCCACTCCAGCGGCGCCAGCTTAAATATCAATAATACAGTCTTTGTTTGAATGTAATATGCTCTACGAGCCTGTAAAGTTCCTCACTACTTGAGCAGGTTTTTTAAATGAAATACTCTTTTACTTTTACCCAAGTACCTCAGTTTATGTGTACTTCTACTTCTGCTTGAGTGATTTTACAGTAGTACCCCATCATATGAGAGCATCATCATACGAATTTTGTCACATATTGACACGAATAAGATGTCGGGCAAAATATTGTCCCGTCACGCAACTAAAAACTCATGTTATTACTAAAATAGTCTCGGCTTCTTCCAGTTTCTCTAGGCTTCTGTTGGCACAGTCCCACCGGAACTTGTGGGGGCGCTCCAGCGCAGTACAGCGGAAGTGGCCCCCAGATGAACAGAAGAAGAAAAAGAACAGAACGAAACATAAACACGGAAAGATTAACAGAAATGGCTCAACCTTTTGAGGTGAGGCTATGCCATACATGCTATATACTGTATTAGTGTCATCTTGGACAACATCTTGGAGACAAATACAGGATTCAACCATATTTGTACAAATGGCGGGGGTGCAAGAGGAATGAACAGGAAGCTTTAGTTAGCTTCCTGCTAGCCTTCGGACACGCTAATACTTCACCAGGCAGTGCTAAACAAAAATCATATTAGTGTTGTTAGTGGAAACACTTACACTCGACTGCAGTTGTGGGTATCTCAGGTAAAACTATGTCCATATTGAATAAATAGAAGATATGAAGGTCAGACTCGACTGGGAGGCTAGTTACCATAGCAACATATAATCGCACGGCAGTGATATGTTTGCTGTAATATGATGTTGATGCCGATGAAACACGAGTGAACCAACTTGGCAAAGGAATACAGTTGAACTGCCTTTGTCATTTGAAGCGGAGAGAAACTATCAAGTTGTGAAACCTGGTAGGAGAATAACATTGATTTCTAAGCAGCGGCATCCTCTGGGAAGGCGGCTAGTTCCTGTCAGAAGGCTGCCGAAAAGTTTGTTAAGCTTCCTCAACAATGGACTTCACTTCTACAAGTGTCCAGAAAATTAACATAACCTTCTTTTCAAATAATAATGATGAATAAATGTGCACTTATGGGTGTGTAATACATACTGTATATGGGAGT
This sequence comes from Pseudamia nigra, assembly GCA_029823295.1. Lineage (NCBI taxonomy): Eukaryota > Metazoa > Chordata > Actinopteri > Kurtiformes > Apogonidae > Pseudamia > Pseudamia nigra. The sequence goes on from JAQQAE010010079.1 coordinate 2,300, forward strand.
TGTTGTGGGTCTTGGAACCAATTACTTGGTTTTACATGTATTCTTATGGGAAAACCGGTCCCATCTCACGACATTTTCATGACACTACCGTGACGCTGGAACTGATTAAACTCGTATGATGAGGTACCACTGTAGTTAGAAAGTAACAATACTTTTACTTGAGTACTGTTTCTGTAAACCACTGGTCAACATATGCCACAGAAGATGGGGAAGCTGGTTGTTGGAAAATGTGTGAAGACTGAGGACCTTAGCAGTTGAATTCAAGTCTGTACTGTGAAGCTATGATCTATTGGAATTTTCTCCAGAGGGTTTGAGAATTGAATTGCAATTTTGTCAAGTTCTACCTTTGTATAGGGGAAGAGTGTTGTAACAGCATGTGGCATTTGAAAAACCTATAGCACTTCATAAAAAATACAATTTTTAGACAAATGCATCATGTGGTTTGAGATGTGGTAATTCATTTCAAAGCTTGTCTGCCGACTTATTATTTGACATTATGTTGAATAATGGAGTTGTTTGTTCTTTCTGTGTAATGAGACACAAGCTCTGGGTTGAGGAGGAGGTATTCCGTCTAACTGTAAAAGAGGCATAAAAGTGTTGCATCCCCTGCAGAGCACATTGCAATAATGGATGCCCTCGCAGCAACAGTCCCTGCTCAGCACATGCACACACATTTCACAGTCTGTCAAAATGTTTCCTTCCCTTTTGGTGAAGTCACTGGAAACACACTAACCTCTGGGGTACAGAGAAAGGCTTTTAGGGCTGTGTACTATCCATGCATTCCTACTAAATGCCATATGAGAGCCTAAGTGGGAATGAGAAGAATGAATTTCTACATCATAAGGGGGTGACATTTTGATCACATTACAATGTGGAATGTTTTTAAACTAGCACCACATTATCCAAGAATGATTTTTCAATATATAGCAAAACTTCTGTGGAGTTTCAAAATTCCACAGTGAAAAAGCAAAACATCATGGGATGCAACACTGAAGACACTAAAGAATAATCAGCACTTGGGTGTGTATGGGACGAAAAGCATCAGTGAATACAAGGAGGATGGGATCAACCTGATGATCTTTTTTGCTAGCTTCATTGACATTTTCCCTTAGAACATGTCTATTTATATTATGCATGATGCATTTTATGACTGTCATAAGACAATCTGAAGCATTTAATGCTTCAACAGGCAATATTACTTGCGCTTGTATTTTTATATTATGCTTTTGGTGCCTTTAGGCAAAAACCTCTCAGCACATTATAACTCAAGTCCACAACCATACACTTTGTCCAGTGTGAGTATAAAAACAGATTATTGAAAACTGAAATGGGCAACCACACACTTCCAGCTCTCATGTTAGACAACAGTAACACAATAGCTCCCCTAACTTTGATATTTTAGCTTTTTTTCTATAGCAACATGATACTTCATTGTGGTCCACTTCCATATGTTGACTATAACAGTGTATGCTTAGGACAGTGAGGAAAAAGCTGCAAAAAGGGCTTGGACTTGGAACTCTCACATTTTTCCTGACTTCTGCCTACTTTTATATTCTGTGTGTGTGGTATGAACATGAACCAGCTCTGCATTTCCTTAATGTATAAAATAATAACTGATCTATGGCATGAAATAGAAATCAGACCCACACCCCGGGAATACAAAGTATAAAAATGAACCCATCTCTAACTAAAAGAACAGAGAACTAAAACAGTGCATGTAAGGTTACAATGCGTCTCAGGTTGTTCCAATATATTAGGAGTTTTAGTAGGAATTCAAGGATACAGTGTGCAGACTGATAAAAACAGAAACATGGAGGCAAACTTACAGGCTCACAGGCACAAAGGCACTCAGGCACATACACATAAATTTGCATGTACATGCATATTACTCACATACACTCACTCTAACACTCACACAGACACACAAACACATTCAGCCAAGCAACACATACACAGTCTCACCCAGCCTTGAAATCCGTTAAGACTGGGGGATCTTGCAAAACAGCTCATCCATTCTGCTTTTGATCTATTCCCCATCTCCAGCCTGCAAAGTGCAAACTGAGAAAAACAAAAGAGGAAAGGGGACTGCTGCACGTCTCTGAGAGACCAAACAAAAGAGAGATCTACAGACACAGAGAATACCGGTGTGTGTAGACTAGTGAACTGAGCATTTGCTTTGACAAATCCAATATGAATTTCATGATATAGTTGCAGATTTAGCACAGGGAAGACAACTTTGATGGCTCTGTATGATTGCATTAATTTATTATCTGAACTAATACAATATACTCTGACACATGCAACAAGATGCGAGTAGCTCACCTATATTGCTTCTAACATATCCTTTGAATACACTCAGAAGTAAGCCAGTGTATTAAATCTGTTTTTCTATTTTCCTTTAGGGATTTAAATACAGTACATCTTAGTCAAGATGCAGAAAGAAGTGAATTGCAGAGACTTCAGGGAGAATATGTCAAAAAAGGACTAATGTGATTTGTAAACAATGCAGCCCAGCTTTCCTCCAGTCCACTGGATTAAAATGAATACCTCTTTCTTGCATCTGACACAGTCTCCATGAATGTTAAATTCATACTGAAAATGGATTTTTATAGCTGTGTTAGTTTCGTCGAAAAAAGATGAAGACAGATTACATTACCTTGTGTTTTTGTGGCTGTGTTGCGTAAGGCAGAATCAAACACATCCATGTTATGCAATACATTCAACTACATTTACGACTTATGATTAGCATTCATGCTCATTTCTTCTTCTCCTTTCGGCTGCTCCCCTCAGGGGTCGCCACAGCGAAATACCAATGAGTCGCATGTTTGATCTGGCATAGGTTTTTTACGTCAGATGCCCTTCCTGACACAACCCTCACAACAAGTTCATGCTCATTTGAAGAGATTAAATTAAATTGAAATGAAAAGAAATCTAATAAAAATGACTTAAGTCTTTTGCTAGAAGCTGTCACTTTTATTAATCAAAAATCATTTCTTGTTTGACCACTAGGACTGTCTAGAGTTTAACTCATGACAGAAAGAGCTTTGTGTGCCATAAAGGGCAGGACACACAGCATTGCATAAACCAACTCCTCAGCTTTGTGAAAGAACATTTCTAACTTCTGTAAGGATGCATGTGGCTCTTATGCTGTAACTAAACTTCATCTAACAGTTTTCTACATCAAAGAACATTTTAGAAACAAGATTCCAACAATTACCACTGAACATAGACCATCACTATCACGAGGCCTATTTTCAGCCCCGCTTACACCTAACACTGCATGCTGCAGAATTCTGAAAAATGCTAAAAGAGCACAGGTAACTGAGGGGTGGTGAGGTGGACAAGGAATCCCAATCACCTGTGAGCTTTTTTGACGTGGATGACTTTTCCCCTCTAGGATTCCCTGACATTACTGTGGTAGAGGACCACAGTGGTCCTGAGCCATATTAGTCTGAGCTGCTGACTCTGAGCCTTGTAATGCCTGAAGCCAAATCTCTAGTAGCTATGCAAGAGCAAGAGAGGATGAAGCAGTCTCAGGTGGTAAGATGTCTTATTAAAGGCCTTTGGTGTCTTCCTGCATAGAATTATGAAGTAAGTTAAAATATTTAAAAAATCCAGAACATGTTCAATATTGTGGAAGTAGCCACATTTTGCTTTGATGACAGCTCTGCACACTGATAGCATTCTCTCATCAGATTCACCTGGAGTGATTTTCAGGTGCCTAGTCAAGAGTTGCATTGTACCATCTCTTGTTATAATGTGTGTTAGTCCATCAGACGTCTTGTTTAGAAGAAGGGAGGTTATAGAGTCAATTGCCCTATTAGTGCTACTACAACTACTGCATTGGACTTCTCTCTGAAAATACTAAGTGAATACATTTTTGTCATGAGTCTTTATGATCTCAAGCATTTTATTTGTAACCTCTAATAGGTAATCTGGTAGTGCATATTTACCTTTTTGTTCCATTATTAAGATATTACATCAAATAATCCAACAAATCACTTCTGTCCTGGGTTTTGATTGACATGTCTCTTTGGTAATATAACTCGCCAGCGGAATTGGACAATAGAACAAAGTTTTACCATAGCTGATCTTGACTGTTGTGGGTAAGTATTTACACAAGCAACACTGTAATATGACTTTGTTCAGCAATGGTTGGTGATGTTTTACAGTGTCAATAAGCTAGCAGCTAGCATTAGCTTACCCATAAGGCCCCTGACATACTACACCTCTGTAGCTCTGTCACCATTCATCCAAATATGGTTACTGTACATCCAGTTTTTGGCTCCAAAATGTCATCCAGTAAGTGACAGCCCAATTGGCCACTCAGAAACCAATGGTTGAAGTCACAGCCACTTTGTCTAATAATATATACTCCACATCAAAATTGGTCTTAAAATTTTGATCAGGAGTGTATACAGTCTGTGGGCTGTCAATTGTAATAAACCTTCCTCTGCAGGAGAGGTGGCTATAGGTCTGTTCCTTTCCTGAGACAGATTAGCACTAAGTGATGTATTTCATCAAAGCACAGTTGTATCAATTAGTGTGTAGTTCAAAAATATGTAAGCAACATAAAAGTTAAAAGTCGTCCAGGGGAGAGTGAACAAAATAAATGAAGTGGGTATTCAAAGGTTTGTTATATAGAAATGCTGGTATAGGATTCACCCTACTAATTTGAGCTTCATGCTCATTATTCCCAAGCCTGAATCCCCTGATACTGAAGCAGCCAGTAACCTTCCAGCGGCATTCTGAAATAACAGAAAAGAAAAAAGCAAGGTGCATGAACAAGGTGAACAGGGTGGATGAGGAAAACTGTAATGGATGATGTCCAGAAGTTCTTTTAGTCTGACATGTTGAATCAGCATGCTGCACACACAAATGAACCTAAAAGCACCTAATAGCTACAGCAGGGTAATATGCAATGCAAAATCACACTGTAATAGTCTGTCCTAACAGTCTTCTGAATATTGTTATTATGGTATGGCTGTCCTGATAAAGTGTTGTATCAAACTGTTTTCCCGAAGGTTTTTTTGGTTCCTTAATCTGATCCTCGTACTCTGCCACTTTTTCAGGCACAATTTTATTTAACAGTGAAATAATGCAACTGTATTGCATGCTGTTACATGAACTCTGAATTTATACCACCACTATTTGTTTTTCCCTGCTAGGAAATAGCTGTTTTCAGTTCAATTCTTGGTCCCAAAATAGTCAATACTGTAAACATCTCTTTACTTGAAGGGGCAATTTCTTCAGAGATTTGAAATATCAGCCACTGGCTGAATATTCCAGGACAATTTGGCCTTGGGCACCTATTTCCTTACTATTATAAGACCATGAATAAGCAAGATATAAAATAATTTATGGCAAGAATCAATCTGGAGCACATGAGGCCATCTGGAGCACCTTTACTTCAGATTAAAACTGTCAACTCATTGGAAGTAAAACTTGCCCTAATTATTGGTAGCAATAACACAGACACAGATTGACACTCATATGTTCTCTTTTTCTGACACATACTCACAGACTGCCACATCCTTAAACCACATGGCAGGAGGAGATAAGAGGGCTGCCTAGTTACTCTAACCTTAGTGACACTTGTTCAAACTCCAGCTTCTACAGACTTGGTTATGATGCAGTCTCTCTGTTGAAGCCTATGTCATGTTGTGCCAAGCTACACACAGTACCTCATATAATGTCCTTCAAGGTAAGAAAATGGTGGAGGCAGTCTTGAATGTGTCAACCTGCTGCTTATCACCTCACTCCTCTTATTCTTTCACATCTCCCCTCTTATCCTCCTAACTCGCTGTACCTGTCCCTTCCGTTCCCTCCCTCCCTCACATTGCAGCAGTGTAGAGAAATTGAATTGGATGCATCTGCATCCGCAGCAGCGGGGGAAGCTAGAGTGATAGTGTTCTCTCAGAGACAGGGTGGTAGCAAAGTGAAGGGGAGGGGAAGAAAAAAGCAGATTGCCGTAATAAACACAGGAGCAGACTAACAGGAAATAAATAAATCCAATAGAAAAGAGAAAGAAATTGAACGAGCACATTCACCCTTTAACTGGAGGAAGCTGTGTGTAAATAATGCAGCTAAAATAATTTCATGCAAATTGAAATGTGCCTATGCACTATACGTGTGTTCAAAAGTGTCTGAGTGTGTGTCCTCATCCTCCTGGTACTCAGTGTTCCCTAACATACAAGGAAGAAGATGAGGATAAAAGGGTCTTCCTCTAACACCATCACTCTTTGGCTCCACCTCTTAGGACCTTGACTCGAGGACATCTGGTGGAATAAGGTTTAATAGAACGAGCAATTTGGCTGTGTTGTGTAAATGATAATTCAGGAAACTGGACATGTTGCACTAGGAGTGTTCTGCATGATTTAACAGTGTATTGATGATCTCTGTACAAAGACTGACTATGGGACATGCAAATAAATGGAAAAGAAAACATGGGACAAAAATATGTGGGTGGGATACTCCATTAAAAAAATCAATACCCAAGGTTAAAGAAATGTTCTGCTGCCCAGATCCTGTTTTCTGCATGAGTGAATAAATGTTTTGAGTTGCGGTCACTCAGTTGAACTCCCAAGAAATTAAACAAAATGGTCAAAGTGGATTTGATTGCAGTGTCAAACATTGCTATGGTTTTCAGGTTTTACCAAAGTAAGGCACTTAATCAGTTTTTGTATTCATGCATTTCACATTTAATGCTATAGCAAACGTAATGCACCTCGATAAAAAGGAATGAGCTGGGACACTTGCTTTCTATTTCAGTAAATCTGCCAGGGGCTGTTTGGGTAGCTTGTGAATTTGCCGAGGGAGGAATTTCCATTACTTCAGGAACAGAACAAAAACACTTTTTTACATTGAAGAGAGTACAACCTATAGCTTTGCAGAAAAATGTAAAATCTCAGTCAGTATAGGATAGCTGAAACTCCCTCACACTTCTTTTGACTTTTATGTTACAGCTACAGCATTTCAACTCACCTATAAGCCTAGTAGGCATCAACTTTGCAAACTTTATAAAACACATTATGAGTGGTGAGAGTCAAACCTATTCTTGTATATTGAATTTACCAACCCACCTGTGAACTCCGTAATGGGAACAATTTACCTTCAGTCATGCTGCAGTTGGCCTTTGGCCTTTTTCACTTCTAGCCTCTGTGTTTTTCCACATCCACATAACCTTTTCCTGCTCTTTAGCCTCTTCCAGCCTCACCCTCCTCTGCTCTTTAACAATTTTTTTCGTCTCTTTCTCTGCTGTTTCTCTCTCATCTCCTCTGCAGGTAGTTTCTATTTCATAGCCATGATTAAGTATTTCCATTATAATACTTAATTAGTGATGCTCTTCTCTCCAGGAATTGGCCAAGACTATCTACACCCCCCACCCCCTGCGATGCTCAAAGATGTATGTGTATGTACAAGCACCTCAAATACACTAACACCGCTTACACTGCATTATCTTTCACATAACAAAGACTCGTGCTATAACAAGCAACAGCTTGCCTGTCCCAAACTGCAATAATTACTCATTTTACAGCTTCCTCCAATTAACATGCATGCTGCTGTCAATGAGCTCCGTGCACAAAATAAGGCCCAGTCCATGGAGGCCAGAGGCTGCAGAGTCTGGACTGCTCTGTCAGTATGGTGTGTGCTGTGGTGTGCTCTCCTGGCAGGCTGCAGTTTGTTTGTACTGGAAAAGACTTGTGCATGTGCTAAACTTCCATGGATGGCAGTGGATTGCTGTGTGTGATTGTGAACAGAGCCAAGATGCAGACAGCGGAGGTTGGCATAAACCCCATCAGTGCTCGCACATAAGCACTGACATATAAACAAGAAGCCTAAAGCCCTGCAGACAGTCACATAAGGTAGTAAACACTGTGAACTCTTGTCAGATAGATCATCCTGCAGCTGCCATATCCCAGTACCACAATAAAGGGACTCTTGTGCTATGATGCCCTGCAAAAAATGTAGTAATCCATTCTGGCAATAATGGTGTGAGTTAGGAAACTACTCTGTCTTTTGATGTTGCTGGAGAAGATAAAACAAGGTGTACTTTCAGGGGAACAGGTTGAGTTATATCAGCCATTTATATAAATCTAGAATGATTCTGTTTTACAGCATACCCCTGGTGTTCACACCATCTGGAGAATTCTCACTCCGCAGGAACATGCTCACAAATGCACACAAAAGTGAAGAGAGTTGATATTAGCCTCATTTATCTCTCTCATTACAAAGTCTCGTGAAATGACATAGCAAAAAGGGGATTAGAGCCAATTTTCTAAATAAGTCAATGAGAAATAGGAACGAAGGCCAACGTTATGCTTTACTCTGGTGTGGTGGCAGCTAAAACAGCACACAAAAGAAAAATAGACCCAGCTGGTATTTGATATTCTGAAATATTCTCTTACAGTTTGTAGCTTTATAGCTTTGACTTTTTCTGTCTGTCCTACTTTTCTTCTGCACGCCCTTTCTGTCTCATTTACTTTCCAACTGTCATCCTCTTGTCCTCCTCCCTCTTCCCCTTTCTCTTTCTCCTTCTCCCTCCACCTGCTTCCTGTTCCCTCTGTGGTTTGTTGTTGGTTACAGGTGACAGTGTGCCTCGGCCAAAGCACAGACACTGCCATGCCAATGTCTTACACCATCATCATTGGCCTACCTGGCTGCCAGCGCAAGAGCAGCTGGGAAATTTACTTAGCCTGCCAAAGCTGAACAAATAAAAATTATTGCATAATACAGCAACATTATATTCTGGCAAAACAGCAGACTACTGTGGAAATGGTTTACAGCGTCAAGTGGCTATCTGCCTTGAACCAAAAGAAATAATAGCAACTTTATAGCTCTCTAGTTTAAAGTTATGGAAAACAAAACAACATTTGAGTAATCACACAGGCAAAGCATTCACTCTGTTTTGGCTGCTTGGCACAGATTCAACAGATGGAGGTAGGGAAGTAGGTAGATAATGGATGGATACACAGACAGACAGATAGATAGATACACTGTAGATAGATAGATAGATAGATAGATAGATAGACAGACAGACAGACAGACAGACAGACAGATAGATAGATAGATAGATAGATAGATAGATAGAGAAGCAGCAGCTGGAAATTGTTCTAATGTGTAAAAATGCCTGCCAGAGAAATCCAATTTGTGATAGTGATTGGCTGTAGAGTGTTAAAACCCCTGAGGAGCTGATGGTCACACATGTGAGGCGATCTATAGCACAGCTAAAGGGCTCAGGAGAAGGAGGCGATGGGTGCTACCAAAAAGGAGCGAGAGAAAGGCAAGAAGTGTGTGGGTGTGTACATCACACCTCATTGCTCCCTGTCTCCAGAAAGTGGATAGAAGATGGTATTTTTGCTTTTCAGGTTGCACTTTCAAATAATCTTATATTTAACCTGTATTTAATGAACAGATACAGTACATACAGTAGATTGTAGATAAAGATGATAATATGCTACATTAACCAAGCAGAAATGTATGGACTTGTCATGTGTATGTGAATATTCTGTTTAAACTTGCTGTGGAATGTGCAGGCAGTAAGCCACCTTTTTTGTCTCTGCCAAGACTTTGGCACATCCAGTGTCTACCTGGCTAAAGCAGCACTCACCCAACGGCATGTGGGAAGTGTTAGTCACCAAAACAAACACTGCCCCATCCTGCTCCCCGTCTAACACCTTGCCTTTTCCATTAATGTAACTGGCAGGGCTACTTTATAATACTTCTGGTTGAAATCATCACATTAGGGTCTGATAGCATTATCCTTCTGCTTGTCTGGCCCAGTGCCAGTATAAAGAGGGGACAGAGAGAGACACAGACAAGGTTAATAAAGGCAGATGGGCTACTGTCTGACTCTCTTATGGTTCGTTTCAGTAAGCTTTTTCTCACAGGCACTGACAAACTCGTTCACCCCTTTTCATGGGCAGCACCTTCACTAACATGAACAAAATAATACTCTGAACCTATTATGTTTTTATTCTTCGTACTGTCAATTTGTTTGTGACATGAAAGATAACAACATCCACTTAAAATGTTACAGAGGAGACAGAACAAATACTGTAGCTATTTATCATGGTGGAATTGTGACAGTTTGGTGGCATAAGGAGAGTTAATAACCATACATACATAATGTAGCAGTGACAGAATATGGCAAGCAGAAGCTGTCAAGCAAAAAGGCGGTAATTTCAAGGGGAAACATATCATTGTGCCGTGATTTGACACAAATTGTTGGTTTAAAGTTGTTTACATCAAGCATTATTCCGTAAGATCAATGTAAATTTTTTTAGACACCAAACTCTCTCCTTTCTGACCACTATTTGTTAACTTTTGAAATTTCACTAACAGATTACATAGGAGAGACCAAAGAAGTATTTTTTACACCAGATGTTTCTATGAAAATGCTATCACCAAATTTAAAGAACTGACTCCTTTATCATCTCTCTGTGTCATCTAGCAATACAATGAAGGATTTTAGTCTCACAATTAACCCCTCACCCCCTCAAAATTAGATGTAGTTGTTAATAACTGTGCAACCTCATTACGTTCAGCCCTCGATACTGTTCCTCCTCTAAAGAAAAACTTAGTGACACAGAGCATGAAGCACCTTGGTTCACGCCCATAGACTGTATATATTACTAGACAAAGTGACTGTGACGTCACCCATTAGTTTCTGAAGGGCTGTTTTGAAGCCAATCAAGTTGTCACTTCCTAGATGGCATATTGGAGCGTTCATGCCAAGGGACTCAGGGGAAACTAATATTAGCCGCTAGCTTACTGATGCAGTAAAACGTCACCACGCAATGTCAAACAATGTCATATTATGGTATTGTTGGTGTAAACACTTACCCACAGCTGCAGCCGAGTGTATCTCATGCATAACTCTCCCCAAATTTACTAAACAGAGGATACGAAGGTCCGAATTGATCTGACTTCACAAGTAAGATGTTGCTATAGTGACATGTTAATCAAACCCCAGCATGGCAGTGATTTGTTGGATTATTTGCTGTAATATCTTAATAATGGAGCAAAAAGTTAAAGCTGGACCACCATGTTACTTATTAGAGGGTCCAAATAAAACGTTTGAGACTGTAATGACCTATGAAAAAAAATTATTTGCTTAGTATTTCCAGATACAGTAGCAGTCCAATGTATCTCTATGGGAAAAAAAAGCTTCTTGGAGCCGGACGATCGATTCCCCACTGGCAAAGTGGTGGGATTACAACTAAAATTTACTTCCGCATTGGCCTCACTGAACACTCCTGGTTGTTGCCCCTTGTTCACACCTCAGCTTAGGGAGATAAAACAGAAGCTATGCAGATTAGAGAGACATTGGCATCCCTCTAAACTGGTACAATCTTTGCATGTGTGAAAAGAGTTTTATAAAATATAGGATAGCCCTCTGTTAGGCCAAAAATACATACTACTTTTCCTTAACAGAAGACAATAAAAATAACCCCAGGTTCCTGTTCAGCACTGATTCAGCTATTTTAACAAAAAGCCACAGTTCTATTAAAACCAATGTTCCTTCAACTCTGGCCCCTAATGAATTCTTACAGTTTTTCATGAATAAAATATCTACTATTAGACAACAAATCTGCAGTACCATCCCACCATCTCCCATAGATACATTTAACACAGTATCTGCAGAGCCCCCTGCTCTTTTACACTTAGACTCCTTTTACTGTACTAATTTGTCAAAACTAAGATAATTAATATGTCAAAACCTTCCACTTGTCTGTTAGACCCTATCCTAATTAAATTATTTAAAGTTTTCTTTCCTTTAATTGATAGTATTATACTGGATCTGACAAACCAGTCTCTGTCATTAGGCTATGTGCCACAGGTCTTTATAATGGCTATGATTAAACCCATCCTTAAAAAGACTAACTCTGACCCACAGTGGCATGCACAGAGGTTTAGAGGGGCAGGTGCTCAACCGAGAAAAAAGGGCACCCCCTTTGTGTCGCCCTGCT
>JAQQAE010010080.1:0-14271 GCA_029823295.1 Pseudamia nigra
TCTTAAAAATGGGCACCAGCACACTTCTCCTCCATTCCTCCAGCATCCTCTCACTCTCTAAGACCCTGTTGAATGAGGGAAAAACAAACAAAAGTCAAAAAATGAGTCAAATTCAACTTGTCTTGCTCTCTGTGGTTCTGTTGGCTTTACTCTCTGTATAGTCATGAGGTCTCGGCCTGGAATTGTGAAGCACCTAGAAATAATCTTCAATTATGACTGGCACTATAAAATAAAACTGAATTGAAGAATAATCAAAAAAGTGAACAAAAGTAACCATATTTTACCCAATGTAGTATTCTAAAAAAAAGAAAATACTTCTCATCCAACTATATAAGTGCAACAATACCTAGCAAATTGAAGTACTCCTTTACAACATTTCATAAAATGGAAAAAAAAAGTATCATGGCAGAACCTTACATAAAAAGGCTCCAAATGAGGGAAAAATGAGACAATCATTAACAAACAATTCCTAAAAAGAAACAAAAGCAACACAGCTCTGTGAGCCTCGTCTGGTGAAGACACTGTCTCACGGCATCAGTGATGACTGTAGGAGAGAGAAACAAAAATGGCTTTTTTGAGCGGCAACAAATTACCATTATGTTTTAGACTCTATGATTACCCTTGGAAATTACAATTAAGTGGTATTTATTCATAACTGTCACACTAATTAAGGATTGCATGCAAATTCCACTTACCTTATACCTGACTGTATGTCAGTACAGGCAGGGTAACGGTGTGGAGGAGAAAATGAAGAAATCTGTGTAGTTAATGATTACCATTGTAAATGAAACTTAGCCATGTTTTACTCACTCGGTGAGACCCCTGATATGGGGCAAATAATATAGCCTTGATTAATACATGTCAGGTAAAATCCACCCGAAAAGATTTTACACTCTTTCACTAACGTCTAAATCAAATGAAAAGTGCCTGTTGAAAAGAACTGATGGGAGCACAGGAACAGGCCTGCATTCAGTGACGTCACTCAGCGTACTCCAAGAACAAGTATCGTTACTTTATAATTATAATGACTTAAGTAGAAGTACAAGTACTCATAAACATACGTACCTGAATAAAAGTTAAAAAGTGGCTCATAAAAAACTACTCGGGTAGTGAGTGGTGAGGAATTTATTACATCCTGCCTTCAAACAGATATTTTGGTCATTTTTGTTTATTTCCATTATGATTTTTTTAAATCTTTTTTTTGATGATTTTGTTGTTCATTTGCTTTTGTTAATGTTTTAACTTGATAACTTGTTAGTTTTTTTTAACCAATGTCATTCCTGAATTTCTTCATTTTTACTAACTTCGCTGCTTATTTTATTAGCCTTTATGATTATTTTGATCATTTTGCTCATACTGTTCCCTCTTTTGCTCACATTTTATTCCATTTCTCGATCATATTGTTCATTTTCTTCATTTTCTCGATTATTTTTTTTCCTCTTTGCTCTTTGCTTTTTGTCATTTGTGTAATTTTCTTCACTGCTTTGTTCAGTTTGGTGAATTTTCTTGATTATTTTGTTTATTTTTCACTCATTTTGTTAATTTTGCTCACTTATTGTGATCATTCTTGTATATTTTTGCACATTTGGTGACTTATTTCATTGAGTTTGATAATTTGTTGGATTATTTTGTTAATTTTTTGAGTGAAATAAATTGCTTGGTTCTTTTTTGTTTTTGATTTCTACCATTTCACTCCTAGTAGAAGTACATTTTAGTAGGAGTACAACATTCTGCAAAACAACTACTCTCTGAGGTACATTTTATGGGGAAAAAAACTACTCGCATACATGTAAAGAAGTCAGTATACTTGAGTACTACCCACTACATCTGACGTCATTGTTCTACGGTTAAATCACATTGGACTTTCATAGATTTTAAAATCAGTAAATAGTGTTTGAGGATGATTTCTTCACTCATGCACTGAAAAGCTCAGTATGTTCTAAATATGGCAACGAGTGCACAGTTAGGTGATGCAATCAGGTCAAGACCTAAGCGTTCAGTTTCCATTTTTGGAAAGCGGCCCTTTGTTGGAAAAGAGTGAAGACGGAGATATCCCTAGTGGTCTTATCAGCTCTGCTTGTTCTGATACACTCTGACACACTTGGAGGTGAAAGCACAGACACACACTACACACACACGCACACACACACACTGTTGTCCTGGAAAACAAAATGCCTAAGGTTGGATCCACAATACAGTGTCTATGCAGCTCTATCTACTGCTGACACTTCTGACACACACTGTAAGGGTTCAATCACACACACACAAACTCATACATAAATACATACAGACGCCAAAACTTTGTGCATTAATATGGACACACACAAGTCCTCGCAAAGTTCGAAATGATGTAACTTGCAGGTGCAAAAGTGAAAGAAAGAGTTGAGCATCGAGCCACTGACAGATTTCCAAATCCACTTTTAATAAATCCATTTAGAGCTTTATTTACAGATTTTGACTGTGCAGCATATGTCATAATAGTTATTTTCCCCACTGGCTTAGCAGCACCTAAAAGCATAAATTTGCTATGAATGTCAGAGCGTAACATTTCATCACAATTTGCAGTTTGGTTTCTCTCTGAGTGCATCGAGAGATACCTGCAGTCTCGAAGTGCATTACATGTCTGCTCAGATTAGCCCAGCATGAACGCTATAAACCAAGGGACATATAAAAAAGATGACGAGCATCAGACCAAGACGGGGCAAAAGAGAGGAGAGCGGAGAAATTTTGGACAACATACTGCCGTGAAACCACAGAGGAGCCAGAACAAGAGAAAATAGGAGTCATATTTGATATTTAATGGGAATTGATCCTGTGGAGCTGGTGAAAATTTAACAGTGGCCAAATCCATACATTCAGACATGAAGCAACGGTGTGCAGCTCTGTGTGTACGGGCACTTTGTGTACACGTCTTGAAAGAGAAAACCGCGCAAAGAAAAAAAAAAGAACAATACGTACACATCAAAGGAGCAACGGTTTGCAGAGTTAGGGAGACATGAAGAAAAAAAAATGAAAGGGTTAATTAGAGAAAAAAGAGGGAACACTGGCAACATGGGAACAGGGTGAAGGAGAGGAAAACAACAGACAAGTTTTAATATATCTTCAGACATGATTTATTTATCCACCTTATGGCAACACCACCCGTCTGGACCAAACAAACCAAACAGCCCCTCAATAATAGAGGCACCAGGGTAGAGGAGATGTTTACTTTGGGCTCAGAGATGCTGTGCCTTTAAAAATATGTCTACAGTAAAATCAACTGCCAACAACCATCTGTTTACTGTATCACAGATGATTCCATTGGACTCATTAGACTGTAGTTTGTTATTTGCTTCGTAAAAACTGTTGCATATTTCATCTGATGCAAGAGGCTCTGCAATCCTTCTTTTGGATAGAAATATCAATAAAGAAACCATGTTTGACTGCTGTGATATGGATGAAAATGCCAACGAACTGAGATGGTGTGTACGTGTAAATGTGGGCTTGTAACAGAAAGACCGGCCATCCTCATGCTCCTCGGAAAATCATAGTAATGAGCCCAGATAAAAGAAGAAAACTTGAAAGGAGGAGGGGATACATTACCATGTGTGAAGAAAGAAAAATGTGCACGACGTTCCGTTACATCCCGCCTCTATCTCTGTCTGCACGCTCGCATGTGTGCATATATGCCCATGTGCACAAACATTTCCGCATGCATACCAACACAAACACAGTGGCACACAAACAAAACACAGAAAGCCAATGCCTAAAGACAAAAGCTGTGCCGCGGAACAAAAGACAACCAAAAAAGCCATCAAGACACCCGCAGCAGGCACCCATTGTGATTAATGAAAACAAATATTGGGAGAGAGTGGGGCACAGGCACACAGAAACAGCACAAACAATGGAGCAGACAGCATAATGCATTCAGGGTTTGCTGACGGCCCTCTAGTGCAGAATGAGAATAATAGGAGGAGAGAGAAAGTGGGAGGCGAGAAGGAGGGGAGCAAGAGGAAACAAGGGCATTAATGGGAAATCCACCCAACACACCTAAAAAAAAAAAAATCAGCGTACAGACACAATCACACGAGCCAGTTTTGAAACCACAGTACCGTCAATGCATCTGCGCTCACACCTGCTACTCTGTGCAATCTCAGAGCGAGCACGAAGCATATGAACACACACCTCCACACATATCTAATTGTGCTTGAGGAATTTCAAAGGAGATAAATATTGCTCTGGATTGCAGGTCTTCAATATCATGTTCAGCGCTCACTGTGACATGGAACCAGTTATTGCAGAGTAATGACAGCTATAGGCCACAACAAATTACACATACACATCTACACATCACAGACAGCCTATGATTTTCTGTTCTCTTTAAAGGGGCTAGGACCGTATTAATCAATGGTCCCCGGGGAAAGTTTCAAATAGAAATATACCATTTATGAAACAATCTCACTTCAAAGTTTACTGACTTGATTGTTCAGATCTTCGTGGGGTATTCACCAGCATCTGCCATGGAGAAACAGATTTTTTCCCAATATTCTGAGGAACTTCTGAGCAACATCCGTGCAGCTTAAAGCTTCAGATTTTCATGCACTTATGTGGTGTTTGTGTTGCGCTGCATTTGTTGATGGTAGCCCACTCCATTTCTAAGCTACCGGTAGCCAGTGCTGTGCATTGTTGAGAAGAGACAGCACAGAGCCCTTTAAATAAATATGGTGCACACACTGTTATCATAGATGTAGGCGACACAGACAGTCATTAGCTTAGAAATGGAATTGGCTAACTTTTAAAAAGGCCTAGCTTGCAGCATTAAACAGAGTGCAACACTAACAGCAGTCGGTGACACAGGAGTGGATTGTGCTTTTTCCAGTCCCAGGGATATAAAAAAGAAATTCCAGTCCACTCCAAGCCCATAAGGATTATCCCTGTGCCGTTGCATCCCTATGTGGTTTCATTTCAAAGATGGAACAGAGTGCGTTTTGGAAACCATGACTTTTCCTGTCACCAGCAAAACCCTTGATCTTACAAAAGAGGTACATTTTGGGCTTTGGCTCATATTATTACTTTTGCCTAGGAAGTTATGTATTTGTTGGCGTTAATATATCTGTTTGTTTTAGTCAGATAGGAGATGTTCTTCTTACCATGACATGTTTCGATTGACACCTGCAGTCTTCCTCAGCAGCATCATCCAACTGCTGGTGTAGGTGTCGAGGTCAAAAAGAACATCTCCTATCACTACTTTGTCTTAAAAGAAGCTGTAAGGAATATCATCGGATGAAGAGGACAAAATGAATCTGAATCACATCTTGGCGGATTCTGACATTATTCCCTTGATCTGCAAAATTTCAAACAAATCTGTTGTACCCTACGTAAACATACTGTACATACAGTAGATGTGTAAAGTCATTGACATGTATCAGTCTGGAAAGGGTTACAAAGCCATGTCTCGAGTGAAGTATTTGTGAGAGCCATTATCCACAAACGGGGAAAACCTGGAACAGTGGCCAACCTTCTCAGGAGTGGCCGGCCGACCCAAATCACTGCTACAGCACAATGAACACTCATTCACAAAAGGTCACAAAAGAACCAGGAATAGCACCTAAAGGTCTGCAGGTCTCACTTACCTCAGTTAAGGTCAGTGTTCATGATTCAACAGTAAGAAAGAGGCCAAATAACTAAACAGAATTCTCACAGGAATCCCTTGAACTGCAAGATTCCCAAAAAAAAAAAACCTGTTGCACACTGCGTCGTGTAAATATACTGTATATAGACCAGACAATATTTAGATCCAATTACTGAGCTGTGTCAGAAACTCACAAAAAAGGTCAACAGAGGTTGTTATCAACTACTTTAATCTAATCTTTGTAGTCAATAACATTAAAAGGCCATAGATTTGTACTAATGTCATATTGGTGAGAAGTTTAAACTGAACAGACATAAAGAATCAATAGATTAGCTTTAAAAGTCTGATATCAAATTAAGCACAACACATAGAGGCATTTTTGCCTGTGGCGAAACAGGCTTTCATTGGAACAGTAACCATGGAGAAACTCGGAGGCTGCTGCTAATTAGGCCTCTGTTATTCAGCCCCATCCCAACAAAAAGAATGAATGACATCTATTGATCTGAACAGCTTTCTCATAGTCTATAAATAATGTACATGGAAGTGATGTTGGATCATTGTACTCTTAACGTCTACATTTACCTCCACCCCTTACACTATCCTGCTTGAGGCTGCTTGTGTGATAAGACAAACACACAGCTTCCAGCGGTGCGGCTACCCGCTGGGAATCAGTACAACTGATTTTCCTTCATCGACAGTCCCTAAACAAACAGAGCCAGCAGGACAGGGATAAAGGAACAAATTTATGTTGTGAGACAAAGGATAGCCGGGGGGAGGAGGCACGGAAGCAACAGTCGGTCCAAGTCTAGCTGAAGGCATCCTTTGGTGATCTGTTTTATTCCCATCCGGCTTCATTACAGTCTTATCTTTAGGCGAGCTGCACAGCCATGGAGGACAAGCCAGAGACAGACGGCGAGGATGCAGACCGGGCACACCTGTCACCTCAGATAAAATAAACATCAGAATTAGGGTGAAATTTTGGCTCCGGCTTTTCAACATTTTCTTCGTTTTGTTGATTAATTCCTCTCCTGTCTCTGTCTCTTTAATTTGACTGTTTTTGTCCTACGCCTCTTTTATCGGCCCCTCCCTTTTCTACTCCCCGCAGTCCAGTCAGAGATGTGATAATAGCACTCTAAATTAGGACTATCCGGTATCCCACCCATCATGTTCTCAGTGGTTGATGTGATCTTTCACCTACAAGGGTCAAAAGGCTAATCGTTGTAAAGCAGTCGGTGGCGTGGTCAGAATAATCAATCACTTAGTGCCGTGACATCACAGCCTCTGAAAATGCTGCAGACAGCACAGTGCAACACACATCTGGTGCCTTTATGTGTTTCCAAAAAAAAAAAAGAAAAGCACCCATGACAGCAGGTTTCACCTACTGATACAAAGATTGAATGATAGCCAGATTTAACGCAATTAACAGCCATTTATTTTGCAACCTTTCAAGATCAGTCACAGTGATCAGTCTGCCAAATATTTGTCATCTCACAGTCAAAACAGCTCCTTGTGCACGCGTAGCTGGCATAACAGTAAGTGTTTACACGGGTTTTTTAGCCTTTCACGTTCTCCCCTTTGCTGGAATAAATCTAATCACTCTCACAGGTTTCACTTAATCACATGAAAAACAAAGCCTGAACTATTGAGTCTCTTTAATCCACTTTGTGAAAACATATTGGAGAACACAGCTTTCAAACTCTAAAAAGGATTAGTTCTAAACGGCAGAGACAGAGAGGCCTTTGAGGGGAGCTAAAATTACAGGTGGAGTGATCCCTTCTAAAATTATCCAACTCTTTTATATTGCGCCTCTGAAGAATTCATGCTCATGTTTAATTCCCAAGCTCTGATAACGAATGTCTCCTCCAAGCACCTGAAGATTAATAGACTTTTACCAGGTGCTCTCTGTCTTTTTATAACACACTCCAGCTATTTAAACGCTCAGCTGTCTGGCTGTCAGCTTATTGCATGAGGTCAT
Source organism: Pseudamia nigra (assembly GCA_029823295.1). NCBI lineage: Eukaryota > Metazoa > Chordata > Actinopteri > Kurtiformes > Apogonidae > Pseudamia > Pseudamia nigra. The sequence continues at coordinate 7,587 of JAQQAE010010080.1, forward strand.
TTAGAAGAAGCCTCAACTAATGTACGTATGGAAAATATACAGTGCTGTGAAAAAGTATTTGACCCTTTCTGATATTTTATTTTTTGTGTTTTTGTCACGCTGAAATGTTTTAGTTTAGGTAAAAAAGTTTAATATTACACAACGATAACCCAGGAAAATACAAACCCCACTTCCAATGAAGTTGGGACGTTGTGCAAAATGTAAACAAGAAACAGAACAGGCTATATTCAATTGAGTACAACACAAAGACAAGATATTTAATGTTCGAACGGAAAAAAAATTATTGATCATTTGCAAATATTCATTCATTTTGAATTTGATGCCTGCAACACGTGCCGGATGAGCTGAGACAGGGGCAAGAAAAGACTGGGAAAGTTGACGAATGCCAAAAAACACCAGGTTATTTGGACACAGGTGAGTGTCATGATTGGGTGTAAGAAGAGCATCCCCAAAAGACTGCGTGAGAAAATAGTCCAACAGTTTAAGAATGTTTCTCAGCGTACAGTTGTAAGGAATATAGGGATTTCATCTTCTATAGTCCATAATACCATCAAAAGGTTCAGAGAATCTGAAGAAATTTCTGGAAGCAATTGGCAAGGCTGAAAATCAACACTGAATGCCTGTCACTTTCGGCCCCCGACGCGGCACGACATTAGTAACCAACATCATTCATGATTCCTAAACACTTCCTGTGTGTTCTTAAAGGGAAAGGTGATGTAACAATGATAAACATGCTCCTGTCTCAGCTAATCTGGAATGTTCCATATGCATCAAATTCAAAATGAGTGAATATTTGCAAAAATAAATGAAGTGTATGAGTTTGAACATTAAATATTCTTTCTGTGTCTTTGTAGTGTATTCAATTGAATATACAGTACTTTTGTACCTACAGTTTTTAAGTGGTAATTTCATTTATTATCTTCCTGGCTCCATGTGAAAAAGTATTTCCCACCACCCCCCTTGTTAACTTATAAATTAATTGCACTTACTGCATTTTTTGGAAACCTGACTTCAATTTCTCTAGCCACACCCAGACCTGATTATTACCAGACCTGTTGCATCAAGAAATCAATTAATCTGTCTGACAAAGGTGAAGTAGGCTAAGAAATCTCATTTGTCTGGAAGGGATTACAAGTCCAGTTCTCAGTTTTTGGGACTCAAGTGAGCCATGGTGAGAGGCTTTATCCACACATGGAGAAAACACTGGTGAACCTTCCCCGTAGTGCAAAAGTGCACTGATGACTCACCCAGAAGGTCACAAAAGAAAGTAGAAGAACATCTAAAGAACTGTAGGCCTCATTTGCCTCAATTAAGGTCAGGGTTTGTGATACAATAATAAGAAAAAGACCGGGCAAAAATGACCACAGGAGAACTGATGGAACCATGAATTCTGCTCTCAACCAGAAAATCCTGAAGGGGACTGTCTGGTTTACTTTTACTTTTATGTTTTCACAGCACTGCAAGTCAACAGAAAAGTCACATCAACATGGAAATCCATTTATACATATACTTGATTTTATATATTGTATGCATTGTTTTTTTTTCCAAAGTGCAAAAGTTCAAAGTTAAGTGTACGCGGCAGCGAAGAACACAAACCCAGACTAACTACACATCATAAAACCAAAACACATTGCTGTTGCCTTCGCGCCTCCCTGCACTGGCACAAGCCAAAGTTTGAGTGATGAAAAAGCATATTCAGATTTCACACTCCAATAAGAACAAGTAATCAAGGCCAGTGGTGGAGCTGTGCCGACAGAGGCAGCAGACCGAGGTGGTGACGCTGCTGCAGCCTTCAGTCACACTCTAAACACCTGTCTCCAAATGGACACATCAATCCCTATTTCACAGCCCGCCTGGCCTACACTGGCCCACATAAACATACAGTACACACATGGTATACTGTATGTGATGTACTGTATATGCACAAAAACACAGAGAATCTTTTCTAGTCGGAGTGTTTAAAAACCTGCAGTGAGTAAAGACTTCAGAGCAAAGTATTTATCTACAGAGTTAAAAGAGGAGACACCAAAAGGACAGGGTGAAGGAAGATGGAAAACTGCAGAGTAGAAATCAATCGGTTGCACTGCAGCACACGCTAATCTCGCTCTTCTGCAGGACGGACTGATTCACAGCCCTAACGCAGCGAGGGATAGGTGCGGCCTGTGAGAAAATAGTCCCGGACCGAAACGAGGGCAGTGAGAAGCACTTAGCACCTGGCCTGGGATAATACCCTTTCTCTCACTCTCTTTTCCTTTCTTTCTTTCTCTCCGTCTGTCTTTCTCTCTCTTTTACTCAGAGACACACACATACACACACAAGCACTTTGCCTAATAGAGTAGCAGCAGTAGTCAGCGTTTCCCATGGCAGGCTGTAATCGCATGGCTGGACTCAGTGATGGATTTTGGGTTAGAGGCAGCATCAGCACCACTGCAATAAACACACACACATCACTCACATGTGTACACTTAGGTGTTTGCACAAAAGGTTCTCTGTACAAACGGATTAACGCTGAAAGAAAGTTAAATCGAAGAGGCATACCAAAGGGTTCTCCATGTAAATACACTGGTTTTAACAAAACAAGTCTTCTCTATTCTTATTTTCATATATGAATTAAATTACAGGAAAAGTGCCCAGTTCCAAGCTTTGCTTTTTATAATGCGCTGTCTGACTTGAAGAAGTACGCTACTGGTTAAAAGTTTGGAAACACCCGCTCCAGTGCTTTCTTTTTCTTTTTAATATTTTCAGCAAGTGTTGAACAACCCGGACCATGTTTTTTATTTTAGACTGTCCAAAGTAGCCACATTTAGCTTTGATGACAGCTTCACGTCCTCTCATCAGATTCATGAGGTAATCACCTGGAACGGTTTTCAGGTCACAGCTGTGTCTTGTTAAGAGTTCATTAGTGCCATCTCTTGCCTTCTTAATGTGCTTTAAAGCTGCAGTTGGCAACTTAAGGAAAATCTAAGACTTGGTCAGAAAATGTGATCACCTACAGCTCTCATTCTCCTTTTCCTGTTCTTCCTAAGCCCCTCTTCCTCACTGGAGGAGTTCCTTCTTCAACATGCATGCACCATTCAGCATACAGTTCACAAACATGAACATATCTGAGCCTGATACAAACTGCCTGCACGAGGAGGAGAAGCATCTCGGGTGTGTGCATGAGAATAACTGACTTATTGCATTAATGTCCTACTCCCAGAAAATAGTGACAATTTCAACCAGTATGACTAAAAAAGTTACTAATTGCAGCTTTAACCATCAGTGAAGGGTGGATACAGAGTCAATATTCAGTATTAACCAAGAGTCAATAGAAGTGCTTCAACAACTACTGCATAAAACCAATATTATGGCAAGAAACACTCAATAAAGAGTAGAGAAAAGACAGTACATCATCATTTGAAGAAATGTAGGTGAATAACTCTGAAAAAATTTTGAATGTGTCCTCAAGTGTCAAACCCATGTAACACTATGATGGGATTGGCTGTCATGAGGACTATCCTTGGTCTCTGAGGATGGTAATTTATCCCATGCAGCAGAGGTAGCTCCTCGTCTTCCTTGCCTGGGATGGTCCTCATGAGATGTTCTTGCCATAATATGGATTTGTACAGTAGTTGTAATAGCACTAAGAGGGCTATTGATTCTGTATCCACCCTTCCCACCAATTTAGAATATAAAACATGATCTGTATTGTTTAACAGGCTCTTTTTTTCCATTTACTATACGTGTTCTTTTGCAGTTTAAATGTCTTCGATATTAATGTACAATGCTGAAAATTAAAAAAAAAAAAAAAAGATAAAAAAAACACAGAAGGAGAGGGTGTGTCCAAACTTTTGACTGGTGGTGTAGTTCTAGTTCAAGTCAGGAGTTACTGTTTATCCATTAATGTGTGAAGGCGTCTGAGGAAAAGGCCTGTTTCACTTCTTATTAGGCTCACACGTTTCCACTGGTTTGGCTTCAGGTTCAGTGAAGGGTGAGATAAAGCATGTTTGCTTCGAGAAATCTATGGCCACAAACATCAAACAGACAGCTAAATTATTCACAACCCTGACCAGACAAATCCTCTGCACACATGCAGACCTTGGGTAAATGTGAATATTTGTGTAAGCAGTACACAGACACACAAAATGCCAGTACAGACTCACACATAACATGCAAATGTACAAATAGTTCCGATCTACAGTACAAAAACATCCATTCAAAACTGATAATAGTGAGTGACAGCTTGAAGAACCAGGGGGTTCTCAGAGGTGCGATAGATTTCTTTCTGCTGCCTCCGTGAACTCAATGGGTGTTGTACCGGTCCATAAATACCGTGTGAGGGTGATGATTCGAAAACTGGTTGTGATAAAAAAAGAAAGAGAGGTCATAAAAACGACAAACAGAAACAGTCATCTCCATCTTATTCAGACTCACTTCCATTAGTGTGACAATTTCATTAAACAAACATAATGTACAAAATCATTTCCTCGACTTGGCTGGCTCCAAGAAATTAACGGCAACATGGAAGTCATGCATAATGAATGTGAACATTTGCCATCTACAAGTCTCCCACAGTCAAACATTAATTCAACCTCGCGCAGGGTGTGGAAGGGAGGAGGAGGACAAATGGAGCATGGGGAAGTGGAAGGACTTTGGAGAGTAAAAATGAAACCTGGTGGTGGTCTAACAGAGATACACTGCTGTGCTAAAGATCTATGAACTGGTGAACGTCTGAGTAAAACATAAAATGGGAAGGCATTAATTGCTTACAAACTTAGCAGCAAAATTATTGAGCATATGTTTACTGAAATGGAAATAAGACCATTAGGCTTCCTTTATAAATTATATTGACTTTTGACTCAACTTTTCTCATTCTCAGGACAGGAATAAATTGTTCACCGCTGCAGAAATTAAATGGTGTAATACGGGGTCCACAATGCTGAAGCAAGACAAATACAGCGGTTCACATTGCATAAAAAAGACAAATATCAAATACTTAAATTCCTCTTGACAGGGAGTTAAAAGTACACGTCAAGTCAAATGAAATCAACTTGCTGCTCTTTTCTCATTGATCAAAAACAGGCGAGTTTGACATGATTCCTGTGACCGTGCCAGAAACACTTGGCGTCATCTAATTCTCTTTGCATAAATCTTACAATCATTTATCTCGACACAACACAACAAAATGCTAATGGTAACATTTTAGGGAGGGGAGTCAAAAAAAAGCTCATCCTTCACGAAGAGTGATTTATTACCCAGTACAGCAGGGTCATACATTAATTTTGTTCTTCATATAAAAGGCCCGTTATTTCTGCATGCATAAATAAAACACTCAGACCCACGTGAGCACATAAACACATGCACAAACACGCACGGGGATGCACATTCGCAGCCTCATGCTCAGCTGTTGGGGAAAATATCACCGTGTCGTGAGGATGTTTATCTGGCAGGGACAGATTTGATGGCTTGACGGGGGCGGCCGCGGCTCTGTTCCCGTTCCGTGATGCAATGTAGGTCTGAGTGTGTCTCTGTGTGTATTTTTGTTTGTGATGTGTGCTCTCCTTGACTGACACCGGACTATGAGAGATGCCAGCGTGCTGCGCGGTACACAACCATCGAATCTGACACTGCCGAGCCAGCAGTGTGACAGGCATGTGACAAGGCAGAGCTGGTCCTAAATAACTTCTTAGGCTCCATTACCCTGCCAAAACACCGGACACGCCATTTCCCATTTCCCCTTCATGGTCATAGAGCCCTTTACTATTCACAAATGGAGCCCTGATTGCACCCTACCTTCACTCTGTATAGATTAATCACACAGAGATGCAAGCTTGCACACACACAGATAAAACAAACCTCCCCCCATCTGCCCGCACGCAAATCAAAGTAAGAAGTCGAGCAGGGTGCTGAGTGCCAGGAGCAGGACAGCAACAGCAGTGATTATCCTGAAGGAAGCATCAGTTGTTGGTATTTACACTGCCACTCCACCCTCTGATGTTTTGACACTGGCGGCCTCTAGAAAGTGAGAGCATTTGTCAAGAGCTGCTTTGAGAGGCAGCGTGTTGAAGGTGACCCAAGATGAATGTGTCATTAGCTGAGGCGCAAATTAGAACAGAGGGGAGCAAAGGAGGCTAAAGTTAAATGGGGAGGTTTGGAGAGAGATGCAGCTCCAGGACAGGAAGTGGAAAAACAATGTGAAAGTGATAAGGGAATAGAGGTCACAAAAGTACACCTATTCTTTACTGAAGTACAGATACGCAGCTTATGATTCAATGTACTCAGTTAAGTAGCATGAGTAAGAGCGATGGGTTCAAATGTCCACTCTCCATTCGTCATAATTTGTTCATGCAGTTCTTCCAATTAGTTTTCTTTAAATCTTAATAATGGAGAGAAAGCTGAAAACAGCCCACCATAGCACTTATTAAAGGGTCTAAATAACAGAATTAGGACAATGATGACTCATGACATATATACAGTATGCAAATGTACAGTGGATCTCAAAAGTCTACACACCGCTGTTCAAAAGCCAGGTTTTTGTGAGGTAAAAGGGAGACATCAAGATAAATAAATTCACAACTTTTTCCACCTTTCATGTGACCTATAACCTGTACAACGCAATTGAAAAACAAACTGAAATCTTTCAAGGAGGTGAATTAAAAATAAATAACTGAGATAATGAGGTTGCACAAGTGTGCACACCCTCTTA
>JAQQAE010010081.1:0-14270 GCA_029823295.1 Pseudamia nigra
AAGCTTCCCGGATGGGTGGTGAAACGTTTTCAACCAAATTTCCAGTCCAGTCGATGGAAGAAAAAAACCACACGCCTGGGTTTCTATTTTCTCCATAAAATGAATGAAAAAGCAGATATAAGCTGTTCCAAATGAAAACGTTTTAATCACATCCTGGGGACCGGTGCTGTCATCTCACTACCTCTTTTGTGTGTCTCGTCAGCTGTTGCAGAGGGAGAGCTCTCAGGAGCTGCTGAAGGCCCTCTTCCCTCTGTTCCAAGCCGGGGGACCCTCCACCTTCACCCAGCTCATGTCCAGTGTATCCAGCCTGTTCTGCGGATATCCCGAGGGAGGCGGCTCCAGGGTTCTGTCCTTTAACTGGTATGAGGACAACAACTACAAGGTGTTTCTGGGAGTCAATGGCACCAAAAAACATGATTATGTCTATGATGACTCTGCCAGTAAGTGAACAAATACCATTACTGTTTCACAATTTTCTTTACTTTCAGTGCAAATAATCCATTTTGTTACTATTGTGTCCATGTTCATTATTACACCTTCCTAGCAGAGCCTGGCGTCATGATGTTTATGACAAGGCTAGAGTACAGACAAAATATGTGTTGGAATTTATTATCCATCCATCCATCTTCTACTGCTTATCTACCGGTTGGGTCGCAGGGTCAGCAGCTTGAGCAGGGAAGGCCAGACTTCCCTCTCCCTGGCTACTTCATCCTGCACTTCTGCAAGGACTCGTAGGCAATCCCAGCCCAGCCGAGAGACATAGTCCCTCCAGCGTATCCTGGATCTTCCCTGGGGCCTCCTCCCAGTGGGACGTACCTGGAACACCTCACCAGGGAGGCATCCAGGAGGTATCTGAACCAGATGCTCAAGCCACCTCATCTGGCTCCTCTTGCTTATTTCAGGGGGAGGCGGAGGGGAGTATTTATTTCAATTTGTGGGTGAGCAATTGTTGCATGAGCAGCAGGATGCAGAGTGAATGAAGACAGCTAAGATTCAAAGCTACAGCTGATAAAGGGTGTGTAAGGCAGGGATGACAGTGATTGGACAGAAAATCAGGCACAGACTTCCACACTTGCCTGAACTATGCAGAGTCTTCATTATCATGACCAATAGTATTATCCCCCACCCAAATTGAGTTTGGGGAGGGGGGAGCTTTGTGAAGAGCTTTGGTCATTCATACATGTGTCTGTCTGAACATTCAGCTCTGTATCTCCAAAGTTTCTGAAACCAAACTAACCTAACTTGGCACATGGGAGTCAGGGTGGGGGTTACCATGGCAATAACCATCTACTTTGCATATTAATTAGGTTACAGCATTAATAATTGCAAATGCCTGTTTCGCGGCCGGAAGATGACAGTTGACCTCAGGAGGCAGCTGAAGGTTCCACCACACATCACCCAGTCCAGACTTAGGCCTGACATCATCTTGGTCTCGGAGGCCACAAGACAGCTGATCTTGCTGGAGCTGACAGTTCCTTGGGAAGAAAGGATGGAGGGGGCTCATGAAAGAAAGCGGGAGAAGTACCAAGAGAGGAACAATCCTCCACCAGCAGGTGGGGGAGCAGGTGTATGCCAGTGGAGATGGCCACAGGCCTTATTCAGGGTCACTCCCTGAATAAGGTCTGTGGCACACTGGGCATAACAGGAGCCAACTGAAGAAGACCCATAAGCAACAGCATGGAGGCTGTGGAGAAAGCATTGAGATGGCTCAGGTTGAGGAGGGGAGAGCGGTGGGGGCAGTAGAATGCCACTCGGACACAGGCTGGGGTCTGATCATCCCTGGTTGGGTCGCTTGGAAGAGGGTGTCTGTTGTGACACCCGAAACACCTAGTGACACCAGGATACAACACTGATGATGTGTCCATGCAGTGAGATTGAAAATGTCATATACCCCCAGGTTATTGTCCATGCTGATTCCAAATAAGCTGTAAAGTCAAGGTCACAGTCAGTTTCAAGGTCATATATCTAAACTTCATTTTGTACACTATACACTAGCTACATTGACAGTTCATTGACCCAGTTTTCTGTGTTGTATGTCACATGCCCATGTAATGGGAAAGTATCTAGTTTTGTTACATAGTATTATTATAATAATATCACAATACTACCAAAACTTTTCCCATAATGAATGGTTCCCAAATGTGGTGGGGGGTTTTCTGTTTCATGGCTTCTTGCTATTGTTGTTGGACAGGTCAAATGTTGTATTTTGAGATTTGAAGGTGAAGGTCAACATTTTTTACAGTTAATTAATGTTAATGAATAAATTATGACAGTATATCCAAAGGCTTTGTCCGCACATTCCTTTCACATTTAAACCAAAGCATCATCGGATCATCTATTTCAGACATTTTCCATTTTTTGAATTTAACTGACATTCCTTTGATGTCAATATTAAACCTTTACTATTCTAATCTATTTTATTGATTAAATGAAGAACAATTTTAATAATAATCCCCCTTCTTGAATCGCCACCTTATTATGGTGCTGCATTTTGTATGCCTGACTGATCCTAGGAACTACAGTATGTTGTCGGGTGTAGGGTCTCCAAAGGCAAATTTGTCACAGGTCAGTGACAGTTCAGACAAAGAGTGATTCAGAAGACCCTTATGATGAAGAATTTCCTGTGGGCCCACCACCTGCAGGAAGGGTCCATTGCTGTGTGGTGTGGGTGGCAGCCGAAGGCGGTGGCCTGGGCTGTCCAATCCCCAGTTGCCAAAACCAGCATAACTGGAAGGAGGCCCTGAACCAGACACAGGACACGCTGGAGGGACTGTGTCTCTCAGTTGGCCTGGGAACGCCTGGCCACCTCCCCTCCTAGAGGAGAAGGGGGGAGGTGGCTAGGGAGAGGGAAGTCTGGACTTGTCTGCTTAGGCTGCTGCCCCCGCGACCCTGAGCAGGATAAGCAGAAGATGACGGACAGATGGATAATAATCATAGCAATAACGTGCCAAATTTGCACTGATATAAGTGTTGAACTAACATCACAGCCATATATGGACCTTCCTCTAAGACACTTTTGAAGAGTTGATTGAATACCACAGAATATTAATAAAAGCCTTATGTCCCTTGTACAGAAATAGTTACCTAATTTGGTGTATTTTATGTTGCTTTATTACTTTTTTATTTATTTATTGGACCCATATTAACGGTTACTTATACACTTATTAGCTGCTATTTATGCTTCAGTATCTTAGAACTTCAAATTGTGTCTGGGGTCTTTCTTTACCTCAGGTGGAGAAAAGTGCCAGGCCTATAGCTTTTATTTCTAATTTTGTCTGTTTACTAAATGCAAAACAGGTTGTAATGAATCTGTTGTAATACATTCCTGTTTGCGAAGTCATGCAGGATTTAATGATTTGAACACAGCCTCAGTACTTACTGCCCATTTTAAAACCAAATACCTCGCACTTTTGTGCACTGTCTGTAACTAGACTTTTGCTTTTAAGGTTGAGCCAAATGATGGTCTACTTGAAGAATACAAGTGTGGAAAATGGATTGAACTGGAATCACTATGTTCAACTGGCAACACATGATACAGTATGTCCTGCACCAGGACCTTCTCTGTGTTTTCTTTTTATCTAATCTGAAACACATAGTGGTCTAAAAACTGGTGTCAGGTTTCTTATAGGTGCTTATGAATGTCCTCTAATCTAAATCTAAATATAGGCAGAGTTATGATGCTATTATTGAACAGTATTAACCAGCTCTTATTACAGTGACCACAATGTAAAGCATTTCATTCCTGCCTGACCCTTGTGTCTCCTCTGTTAACTGGAAGAAATGCACGGATCGCCTCTGCCCACTGCCTTGTGTTTATTTTTTTCCCTGTCATCTTCACATTTCTTCTGCCCACAGCTCCTTTCTGCAACGCCCTCATGCAGACCCTGGAGTCCAACCCTGTCACAAAAATTGTGTGGAATTCAGTGAAACCCTTGCTGATGGGAAAGATCCTGTACACCCCCGACTCCCCTGCCGTCCGCAAGATATTAAAGAGCGTAAGAGAGGCCACCTCCATCCCCGACCCCTCACCTCTGTCTGCTCGTTCTCTCCAGGACTGTCCCTCTCTGTCTCCTCTTTCTCCTTCTTCATTTCTCTCTATACTCTTGAAGTGTTCGTTGATATGCAGCCAGACCCCCCACCCCTCACAGGAATGAACTGAAGGAGGGCGGAGGCACTGATGGCGATCCATCAAAACAATTGTCCCAAATACTTTTCGGTGAACACCCAAAAGAAAAATTCATCCTTTCAAATAAACTGCCATCTGTCCCTTTTTAGTGCAAATTCACCAAATAATCAAAAATAATGAACAAAACAATACCTGCTCGAACCCTCTGCCACCTTCCGGAGGATGAAGTGGTTACAAAAAATGATTAAAAAAATCAACAAAGTAATCAATCAAATGAATCATACTGAATAAACATTACAAAAATAATCATTAAAGTTAAGAAAGAATGAGCAAAAGAAACAAAAATGATGCGAACTGAACAAAAATGAAAAATATAATGAAAAAATAAACAAAAATGTGCAGTATCAGAAGCAAAATGAATATAGTAATTAATGCAATGAAGAGAATAGATGAAAAAATAGAGACTATTCATAAAATAATGAACAAAATTGGCAAAAAAATTCACAGAATGAACAGATAAAAGGAAAATGAACAAGAATAAACCTGAAACTAAACAAAATAATCCAGAAAATGAATAATAATGAATTCAATAATCAAAAATATTACCAAAATAATAACTAATATGAATCAATAATGAGCTAAATAACACACAACAGGATGAAATGAACAAAAATAATCCACAACATTTCTTCTGTCTCAAATGTAAACATTTAAACAAGCAACAACTGATCAAAAAATGAAAAAAAAAAAATTACAAATCTAAAAATCACTATTTTCTTATTTTCTGCAATTAACTGACAAGACACAAATTATCTCAAAATAAATAAATACCAACAAAAAAATTCACAAAATAATGAACACTTATCAACAAAATTGATTTAAAAAAATTAAAAATTAACAATGTTTGCAAAGTTATCACCAAAAGGAAAATCACGAGCATAAGATTCATAAAATTATTTAAAAACAAACAAAAGCTATGAAAAAAAATTAACAAAATGAACAAAAATGAGCAGCATTATCAATAAAATAAAAGCAAAGACCAAAAAAAGTAAAGATAACAACCAGTAGAGCAAAAAGTGAACAAAAACTGGCAAAATAGTCAAATATAGTAAAATAATAGAAATTAACAAAATGATACAAATACAAAATGAACAATAACACAGAATAATACAAATACAAAATGAACAAACTCAACACAAATTTAACAAACAATAGCAGAATTATCACAGAAACTCAACCAAAAAACTCTCACACCCCCAAAATAATTAGACAATCAAAAGCAACTGGACAAATCCACAAAAATCAACAGGGATGAAGAAAACCAACAAAAATTAGCAAATTGGTCAAGAAATGAGCAAAACTTGGATGAACAACAATTTGTTCACCCTAAATCCTCCTTACAGACTTGAAATTGGTGCCTTTTGTGATTATACAGTATAACTGCACAGGCTGATATTGTGATTCAAATAATTCTGCAGGTCTCTTCAGTTTGCATTCATCTGATAGATCCCCTTGTTCTTTGTTTGTTCAGGCAAACACTACGTTTGAGGAGCTGGAGAGGCTGCAGCACATGGCCAAGGCCTGGGAGGAGCTGGGACCTCAGCTGTGGGCGTTCTTCGACACCAGTGTCCAGATGAACATGATCAGGGTCCGAATTCTCTGTTTTTCAGTTCCTACATGCACAGAGGGAAACGAATGCTCAGGATTTCATGGAATAGGATTCTAAAGGTGGCAACTGTTAAAAGTGAACATTTGTCCAACATTCACTTGTAAAAGCATCATGCAAAAAACAAATGTTACGGGTTCACCTCTCGGTTAGCTTGCAAAGGTTATGATTCCATTCCTGGACACCTGGGCCGGGCCGGCTCGCTAAGCTATTATGGTAATCCCGAGAAATCCCCTTAACTAAAACCCTCATCAAACCCTACGTGTGCTCAGGACTTGAGGTATGTTTTATACTAGCCCTTCGTGAGGTGCCTTACCCAATCCTAATCAGAGGAAGCAGGTGTGCATTTGCAAACTCTCCATCACACAGCTGGATCTGGATTCCGATGAGCTCGGTCCACAGCCTCCGTCTCCGGCTGGTCCACCTCATACTTCGGACTTTGACCCGATCACCTTAGCACTAGGGGTCGCTAGGTGTGGTGTAGTTCAGAGTTTTTAAAAGGTGATTATTTACAAACGGTGTCAGCGTTCTAGTTAAAAGTTTGATGCTTTGTTTTGTAGGTAAGTGGCTCAGTTCTTTCAGCTCCACTTCTGCTCTGTCGAGCAGCTGGCATCAAAACCCTCTTCAGGGTGTCTCTGCAGCCTCAATTCCAAATCTATCTGAGCTGTGGTCTCTAGCTGATCTCAAACCATTCTCCTCTGTCTGAGACTTCTTTACCTCATTGTCTTTGTCTGAGCTCCTGCACTCACACACCTGTTTTTGATTGATTGATACTTTATTGATCCCACAAAAAAGGGGAAATTCACAAATGGCAGCGAACTGCGCTCGTGCCTTGCAGTTGGGGGAACGAGGGGGAGGGGGATACAATAGGGAAAGAGAGTAAAAAAAGCACAGTTTCCAGAATTAAGCTCCATAGGAAGCAGAATTATGGTCACATACAAAAAAAACCTCACACATGCAGACAAGTTACACACACATTACATTGACAAAGCAATATCAGAGAGAGTTGGGGTGTGTATGTAATGTGCATATGATCAATGGATGCATTGTGTCGTATCAGTTCACACAGGGAAGGTCAAGAATCCTTTCTCAGTGCAAATTGTCCAGGTGTTAGGTTCCATGATGGTTACCATAGCGACATGTGTCCATAGAAAAGTTCACCTAGACATCAGTCAAGAATCCTTCCCCAAAGGCACCTAGTGAGATGGTAAGTTCCATGATGCCCACCATGGCGGCAAACATGTCCATTAGAAAGTTCAGCTTGACCCCTTATCAGAGTGTTGATGAAAAGTGGGGGGGCGTCATAAACCAGAGCCAGTCGCCAAGCAGCGTCCTCTCCAAGGAGAGAGATTACACACAGCCTGTGAAGGCTGTGAGAGGGAGCCAAAAACAAAAATAAAGATAAGACAGTCACACTTTCAGAGGCAGAAAGAATTTTACTCCTCATTGCCCATTTTTATATTTCCTTTTTTTTTTTACCAGACCCCAAAGGTACATCCTATGAAGAGACCCCAGCACTCCTGTGATGTAACCCACTCTTCGATTTAGCTCAGAAATCATCCATGTTGTGCTGCCGTTGCTCTTCCCAACTGCTTGATTTGGAGACAAAACCTTTACTGGGCTTTACAGCTTTCTCCATTGCTTTTTGAAATAACAGGAAAAATACCCAAGCTAAACAGCAGAAATCCTGTTATCGTGGTTCCGAATAGATAAATATCCATCACATCCTCAATGAACAGCGCCTCCAAAAACACATAAGTCCCCATGCATCCACGGATCCTCACATGTCCAGCAGCCGCTGTCCTCAGAGGTCCCACGGGTTCTCCTCGACCCGTCCTCTTGCATGTCAATTTCATTGAGGTCCAGCTGGTCAATTCCATGTTGCTTTGGGTTTTTAGGGGGAGACTCTGACAGAGAATGAGCAAAAAAACATGCAGACAAGACATAGCAAGCACGGAAACGGGGATGGGAGCAGATAGAAATGCGTCCCCTCTCTCTGAAAGCCACAAGAGTTTTTATTAACTCTGTCCTCACAGTTGTACCGCATCACCTATGAATGAGTTTACAAACCACGCCCACCTCCTCTAAATGTGCGATGTCATATGAATCAGTATTTTTTCCTTGAGCTGAAGCCTAGCCTACAAACCTTTGCATTGTAACACAAAAGAAATGAGTTTAGATGGGAGAAGAAGGATTGTTGATGAACATGAAACAGAAGGATTTGCAAAGTTAGTGAAGTGTTTCTATGTCTCCAGAACTGAAGTGAGAAGCAAACAAAATACAACAATGAACAAAAATAGAAGAAAAAAAATGAACAACATTTTCAAGAAAATGAATAAAGGGCCAACAGGTTTTATTACCTTTAGACTCTACACATCATCCAATAGATATTCAGTAAGTCATCCAAATTACTTGAGCTTTATTTATTTTCAGAGTAATTCAGATATACAATGAAAAAAATGCAGTCCATCCCAAGTACCAGACCACAAGAGCTGCACATACTGTACTTTCTGCTACATGCTATATGCAGTATGTCACATGTGAACAGTAATGCAGTGTACTGCATGATCACATGACCTCAACACTTCTCACCATGCAAACAGTTTCCTGTCAGCTGATATTACGTATTTTTAAAAAGGAAAACTCTGTCAAATTGTTTTGCATAAATTCATTTGTTCATGTCAGATGCTGGTGTTTGTCTTACTTTACCACAGCTGCTTATTAGCTTGTTTTGAATGTGTCAAACTATGAGGGCATGGTATTTTTCACTGTAAATAATCATCTGTATTAAAATCTATCACACCATAACAACTATCACATGTATAGGCACTCATCTCTACAGTGATTTCATCTACATTTCCTCGGGTGTTTATCCCTGTTTATTGTGGTTAAATAGTGAACTCTGGTCTAATCTCCCACAGTAGGTAGTCATAATGCACTCATTATGCTGCCTGTGGCCCAACATTGGATGTTGATGAAGAAAAGAGATCAATTTTGATACACTGTGGGATGTAATATGTCAAGCAGACAGCCCACAGGTATACTGCAAAATTTGTCCAGATCAGTATACATCTGGGTATTTTTGACATACTGCAGATTCTTCACCAACTATCAGTTATTTGCCAGTTTTGGCCAAAAATCCGTCTGCCGGTAGTAAGTAGTAGACCATCACAAACTCAGCCAGTCTCCCCGCTTCCTTATATGAACTCACAAATATTCTGTCAGTCGGATGGAACGCTTTGGCATGCCTGATGTGGTCAGCCAGCCGGCACTCAATGATCACTGACATAGAGTGTGATGAGATGACTACAACTGAGATCACATGCATCCAAATATAGTACTTTTTTATTACAAAATTCCATTTTTGATCCCAACGTGACTATTCTGTCTCCAACCTTACAGGATACTTTGAGAAATCCAACGGTGAAGCATTTCTTGGACACCAGTTTACAAGACACTGACTTTAGGACAGAAGACATCCTGAACTTCCTGTACAATGGCCCAGAGGAGCAGAGGGAAGCAGACATGGTCAACTTTGACTGGAGGAACATTTTTAACCTCACCGACCAGGTCATACGCATGTTCAACAAGTATGGAGAGGTAAGAAAGACATTGTGTGCAGACAAACCTGACTTTTGAGTTGTTTCAGCTTTAAGGTTCTACACCTTTACATTTAAATTAGTAGCTCTTGTGTGCCTCTTAAATATGTCTTTAAAGGTGCTGACAAAACACAGTGTGATGATTTGAATTTTCCTTGGTTTTCAAAGAGCTTCTTTGTAAATATGTTGCATTCTCACTGGGAGGTGTCAAGTGTCTTAGAGGAACGTTCATATGTTGCATGTCTGTGATGCTACTTCAACACTTACGATTATTATATATTATTAATTTAAGCAATAAAAGAGACTATAGTAAAGGTTTAATGTTGATATAAAAGGCATGTCAGTTAAATTCAATAAATGACTAATATCTAAAGTAGATGACCTGAAGATACCTTTGTTTCAGTGTGAAAAAAAAGTGCAGACAAAACCTTTGGATATTCTGTCATAATATATTAGTCTTGACTATGGCTGGTTGGTTTAACGTTTGCAGTGTAAATTTTAAGATTTAGAATTCTACTGGCTTGTGGAAAGGGGAATATTACTGGCTTGACTGTGATTGACATGACTTGTGATGTCACAAGTTACAAAATTAATAAAAATGGCTTGTTTTCCCTTTTATCAATCTTGTTGTGTGGACTGAAAGTACTGAGGAAGTTCGTCAGCTTTTGTTTTACAACATAGATCTATGTTTTAAACCTTAAAGCACGATAAAGATGATTTTTTACAGCATGGGACCTTTAAACTAACATGTTAACACTAATAGGGTTTTGATTTCTGACACATCAGGCTTTGATGAGTGTTGCTTCCTCTCAAGTCTTACTTTCTGTTTATTGATTAAAACTAGGGCTGTCAAATGATTAAAATTTTTGATCTGATTAATCACAGGGTCATTGTGAATTAATTTTGATTAATTACGATTAATACCATTTGTTATTAATTTAAATTAATCACAGGGTCGCTGGTTTAATTTTGATTAATTACAATTAATACCCATTCGCTTTTCATTTTGCGGGAGCAAAAACACTCATGATATAGAAGGTGATATAGACACTCGACGAATATTACTTATTTTACACAAAATGTATATTTTTTCTAATTTAAACTTGTGTAACTAAAGGAAATTCCACCTGCTTTGTAAAACTGAACAGAACCTCTGTAATGTTCTACTGAGAATTTTTTGCTTTTTTACACTTGGTTCATTGTTTTCATCAGCAATTAATGTAATTTGTTTCAAAATGTGTAAAGACTTATCCTTTTACATTTAAATTGACTTTGAAGCAGTAAATACTAAAGAAGTTGGCAGTGATGTGGTAAAATGTAACATAAGATTTGATCACTTTTTCCTTAATATGAGTTATTGTGCATATCTCTACCACATGATGTGTCCATCCATTCATTTCTGTCCCCATCATGTTTAAACAAGTAAAGCTTAGACAGAATACTGCAAAATGGCTCAAGGATGAACTGAGAAAACTTGAGCGATCACAAGACTGAATCAGATTTTAATAAAAAGATATTGGTAAGTAAAAGGACTGCATGAACAGATTATGGTGCAAAGATAGTGGACACATCTGATTGCACTTGTGATTCTTAATTCCCTGAAATCCACCTTGACTGTGTTTTGTGTTAATACAAGTCAAACCATTTTTTTATTATGGAGATGTCTCCAAAACTCAAATATGGCAACAGACAAAACGCAGACTCATAGCTTTAAAAGACCAGTTCCAAAACCAATTTCTTGTACTGTTTATAAAAACCATTGGTGGTATTTTGCAGTTGTCCACAGTTGCCAAAAGAGGCACTGTTCCTTCACTGTAAGTGAAAAGATGCATAGCTGCAGAATGAATACTGTATCCTGCATATAAGAGTTTTACAGGAATAAATATATTGAGATGTAACTTCTTTGTAATCATGAGCATTGTAGTTAGGAACTGTGATTCAGTAACACATATTTCCTCAACTGGATGGAATAATAATTTATTTTAAAATTTCATTAATCTCAAAACTGTAAAGAAACAATTGCCCCTTACTCTTTTCAGAAGTAGTAGTTCAGCAAAGTTTGACTCATTTTAAAGTATATTGTTACAGGAGGCAGGCTGGCTTAGCTATATTCAACTCTCTAAGCTCCCAAGACAGCCCCTTTGTAACTAACCCTATTCCAGACCCTTACGTGTAGGTACAGAACTTGAGTTATGTTCTAGACTACTGGTAGCCCTGGGTGATGTGTTTGTCCCTATCCTATCAGAGGATGAGGCGTGTGTTTGCCAAACTCACCCCTACACGTCTGCTTATGGATCTGGTGATTCATAAGCACGTAGTCCATCTGACCAGTGGTCTGCTTACTTTGCTCTGATGGAACGGCCAACCTGCTCTGGGTCGCTTGGTTGTCATTCAGTTTTTTTAAAAGGTGAATATATACAAATCTGTTAGCGTGCTCTTAAAAGTTCAATTCTTAGTTGGTAGGTCAATGTGATTCAGTTCTCTCAGCTCTGTTTCCTCTCTGAGCTGTTCTGTCAAAACTCTCAATTCCAACTGTCCTGAATCTCCAACACTCACTTAGACAAGTGTCTAGATTCTCCACCTGTTCTGTCAGTGTCTCTCCTCATCACTCTCCACGTGTTCTCTCCCCACCGTGGCATCACCTTGGCTGCTTTATCAGCTTGTATCCAACACAGCTAACTCCCATCCACGCTGATGACAGAGAGTTCACAAACCATGCCCTCATCCTCCGAATACGTGTCAATAAATTACTCCCTGAGCTGACAACCATGCCTATGGAAACTCGATCATAACATATATAGATATTATCAACTGTGAGCTTGACCTCATGGTTCTGGATGGAGCATGAATACAGCAGCTCAGAAAGATAAGAAGGAGCCAGACCATTAAGTGATTTGTCATCCAGTATTTATGTTGTCTGTTGCTCTATCTCTACTCTTTTCTTTTGTCTCTCCTCTCTCCACTAACCCCAAGGTTGAGGCAGATGGCCGCCTACCCTGAGCCGCTGGTTCTGGTGGAGGTTTTTCTCTCCCCGTTAAAGGAAGTTTTTCCTCCCCCTGCGAGAGCAAGCCTAGGATAAAGATCCTAGGCTTGGTCTCGCAGATTCTGTTGAGTTTACTCTCTCTATAGTCTTGAGATTTTGGCCTGAAATCGTGAAGCACCTAGAGATAATCTTGAATTGTGATTGGTGCGATACAAATGGAATTGAATGGAAGTGAATTGTTTTAAAAACAAAAAAGTAGAATTTTAAACGGAGACCAGTATGTTGCTTTTCCACAGCTGGAATAGGTCTGCCTCAGAGTGACATAAACACACAAGGTAAACATATTTCAGCAAGACTGTAGCTAATGTTTGAGGCAGCAATGGCAACATTAAGTTATAACTTTCAAAATGCAGTGTGGTTGTAAAACTTTTTTGGCTGAGAATAAAGTTGTGTAGACTTGATTTATCAATATATATTCTTTCAATTTATTTTTCAGTTTAGTCCTAGTACTTGGCACCTGATCACTTGCAGTGGAAGAGCTGGAAAACAAAGGTCACTCATAGTTATCTCCAAATAATCTGAGGTTAGTTGGTGCTTCATCTGATTGGCTAAATGCTAAAAATGCATAGCCTATGTATCCATGGCTCCATCAGGTGAATGCATGGCACGTGTAAATTCAATGCTTTTCACACATTCACTGCCTTCCAGGAAGTCTTGTGATGTTTTCATTACACATTTTCATAGAGTGATTCATCAGTCAGTACTTATCTAAAGTGTGTTGTGCTGTTCTGTCAGTCTCTATTTACTAAACAGTACACATTCCCAGGACGAGATGTTCAGGCTTTTGTCAGACCAACTCTTTTCCCCCCAGACAGGAGCATCAGTCTTCCTGGTCTGCTCCCAGGAGATTGCAGCCAGGCCCCTTTGAAACATAGAAAACCACTTAGCACAGCTATAGAGCCTCTTTCCCGTCCAGTAGGTTGAAAGGTGGTGAGAACAAGCCTGCTGTCAGCCCCCTCCTCAGCTTCTATTGTGGAGCCATTGATAAAGTGGAGAGTAGAGGGGAGTGAGTCACCCCCCCCCCCTTTAGCTCAGTGCTGTCATAGTGTATGGCTCTGCTTTGACAGGGCCCTGTGCCTGCAGAATTAAAAGGGGGCAGATCAGCCCCTCTGTCCTTCACGCCTTCCCTCTCTCATCTGATTTGAAATGGGGTAGGGGTTGTGGTGTTGCAGAGAGCCCTATCAGTGCAGGCATCTCAATCTGTCCTTTGTCTTCAAGTTCAGCTGCAAGACCCTTCAGAGCCTCACAAACAAACCCAGGCAATTTAACCAATTAGACATAGCTGTCAGCCGGTGTTGGGCCATAGGATAACTGCTGCACATAGTATTATGTCCTCTCACAAGGTCAAGGTTATGTTTCTCACACTGAAATCTCATGGAACATGTACATGGGTGTGGCTCTTTCTTCTCATCACTGAGTGAACATTATTGTCATGTGAATGTATGGACCCATAAAGATGAATGAGAAGGGGTCTCTTGTTTCTTTGAGTGCTCTCTGGGTATTGTACAGTAATGTGAATGGGGACATTGGACATGGTTTACACTGAATTTGAGAAGGGGCAAGAAAGATGTGTATGGAAGTATATATGGTTCACAGTGTAATTCTATAGAGAAAGGGAGCCACAGTGTGTTTGTATGTGCAAAGGACATGTGTATGTGTGCTTTTATATGTGAAGTTACATACATGTGTGGGTTTTGCATCTGTGCTTCTACTGTTTGTACACTGCCTGGCCAAAAAAAAGGTCACCACCTGGATTTAACTCAGCAAATAGGTACGAGCCTCCCATTGGATCATTTCTGCACAGGTGATTATGTTTCAGCTGGCAACAAGTGATAT
>JAQQAE010010082.1:0-14269 GCA_029823295.1 Pseudamia nigra
GATTCTGTAAATAAAAGTTTGTTCTCTGAAAGTGTGGATGTCATCACTATATGACATGTCAATCATAAATGTGTCATTACTATATGACATGTCAATCACAAATGTGTCATTACTATATGACATGTCAATCACAAATGTGTCATTACTATATGACATGTCAATCACAAGTGTGTCATTACTATATGACATGTCAGTCACAAGTGTGTCAGGTGTTTCTCTGCATACATGTATTTTATCTTATGGTTCTTCTTCAGCTTCTGGAGTGATATGTTTTCTATGTGTCACAAACATGTTCAAGAAAACATATCAGAGCAGAAGCTGCAGAAAAACCCGCAAGAAAACAATGACCTGGACGAATGACAATCTTCACATACATGTACATGGGTTGTTTTTTTTTTTTGTTTTTGGAAATACACGTATTTATAAGAGCAGTTGTTTTGTTGAGTACTGTCTACTCACTCAGCTTCGATTGCGATAGTTCCACTCAAGAATTTATGTTTATGAGTACTTCCACATATACTTAAGCTATTACAGTTGTAAAGTAACGGTACTCTTGAGTATCATGTCTGGTTCATCTGCACACCTCTGCTTATCTGCGTTTACACATATTTGGTCTAATGTGTAAACACTGCTATTTTTTTATATCAAACTATTTGAAAGAAATCTTACAATAGATGTTGGCGCAAAAGAAATTATGCTCAGTGATGTGATTACAGTAATGTGGTACAGTAAAGGAAACCTGTTTGTTCTCACAACTATGTAAAAAAAACTTTGTGCAGATTTGAAAACATAAGAGATTGTGAATGTCAGTAAATAACACCTACGGAGCTATACATTTCACACAGTTGTTTAGTTAAAGTGTAGCACAAAATAAGGCATAATGAAGATAACACAAAATGAAGATGAAGAAGCTGTTCACGCAGCTTCTTCATCTTGTCCCAGTACTGTAGTTATAGGATAACTATGGTTCCGGGGGAACTCAAACATTTTCGTGTACAGTGGTCCCTCGTTCATCGTGGGGGTTACGTTCTAAAAATAACCCGCGATAGGCGAAATCCGCGAAGTAGATTCCTATTGAAAAACTGTTTTCAGGCCCAAACATTTGTTTAACAAACAAAAAAAAAAAAACAAACGCTTTCCTACAAAGAAAACACGATGGCCTCCAGAAACAACAAATTTAATTTCAACAATAAACCTACGAAGATGGACACACAAGAAACCACCGATAGTGACCCACGTATCACAGGCCATCGTCTGTGTGGTAAAGACTGGGTTTTTCAACAGGACAATGCTGCAATTCACAATGCCCACGTGACAAAAGACTTCTTCCAGAGAAATAACATCACTCTGTTGACCATCCTGCGTGTTCTTCTGATCTAAATCCAACTGAGAACATTTGGAGTTGGATGGCAAGGGAAGTTTACAAAAATGGATGCGGGTTCCAGACAGTGGATGCCCTCCGGAAGCCATCTTCACCATTTG
Organism: Pseudamia nigra; assembly: GCA_029823295.1. Lineage (NCBI taxonomy): Eukaryota > Metazoa > Chordata > Actinopteri > Kurtiformes > Apogonidae > Pseudamia > Pseudamia nigra. The sequence goes on from JAQQAE010010082.1 coordinate 1,483, forward strand.
GAGCTACATTCCCACTAGCCTCCTGGACACATTAGCATTAAGCATGCTGAAACGAATTTGAGGTGATGAACAAGAATGGCACAGCTACTCATTATTGAGTCCTTTTTGAAAATTAGATTTTCATTTTAGGGGTTTTTTGGGCTTTTAAAGGCTGTGGTCTTAAACTTTTGATCAGCTGAAGAACAGCTTATTTCAGTTTAACAGTTGTTTGCAATAAATTGCCTACTCAAATTTTTTTACGTACAGACAATGTGATGACGTCTGTACAAGATCCATTGGCCCTCGGCCCGGAAACGTGAGCAGAGAGGCGCTGGGGCCTGGAAAGGTGTGAAATAGCCCCGGCTCTGCTTGAACCAAAATGGCGGTAGTTTGAGTGCGCCCTTAGATTATGCATATTTAGTGAGCTATGCACAGCATGTCTGCATGTTGTGTCAATTTGCTGAGTTGATTGTGATCTAACTGCAAACAAACCACTACAGGGATCAAATGCAGGTTAGCTGAGACCACCCCTTCTTGGCCATCTCGTTCCTCTTGTTTAGTCTCGCATCCAAGTGTGATTGCTGTGTTAACACATCCACAAATGAACCGATCCTTGGAAGAAACGCTCACTATTTCAGAACAACTGCTCCAAATGAGCCAGGTGTGAGTACACCCTAAAACTGTAATACAGTGACAAGACACTGGCCATCTCACCCATCCCCATCACAAACATACCACTGTGCTAAATTTTCTTATTGTCCTATGTTTATTTGTTCATTGTTAATTGTCTTCCGTCTACAAGAGAACAAGGGGTCCTACATTGAAGATAATTGCTTTCCAAACAAATGTGGCATATCATGCTTACCGTATTTTCCGGGTGATATGTCGCTCCGGAATGTTAGTCGCACAAGCCAAAAAATGCATAATGAAGAAGAAAAAAAATGTGTATAAGTCGCATTTGTTCGGGAAAATTTATTTAACAAAATCCGACACCAAGAACAGACATTTCATCTTGAAAGGCAAGATATAGTAATAATAGAATAGAGAACAACAGGCTGAGTAGGTGTCTCGTATGTTAACGTAATATAACATAATATGACAGTGGAGGCCCCACTGTCATGGTCTGTATTCATACTGAAAATCAAGATCAAGCAAGCTTTTGCCCTTCTGCTCCGCGGGAGGTTTCGGTCCTCCCTGAGCTCGCCTTAGGACACCTGCATGACCGTTTGACATGTGTACCACACCAGTCAAACTCCCCACCTGCCACTGTCCCCGGAGCGGGTCATGAGCGGCCAGGTGGCCGCACACTTGATGCCAGAAGCGAGAGCTTGGGGCTCGCCTCCCTGCCTCACCAGGTAAGTGACGCGCAAATGCGTTGGCGCCGACACGTTCGGTGTTAAGCTACCGGATATGTTTACATTTTAAATTGTCAGTAATACAGATGGGGGCAGATACAGGTACACAAGCCTAGAGTGACCTCTAGCGGCTGCCAATGTGACAAACAACGAACACTCAAAATATTTTGCATATACGTCGCTCCGGTGTATTTGTCGCTCCCCTAGCCAGACTATGCAAAAAACCACAATGTATAACCCGGAAAATATGGTATTTATTCAAGTATATTTGATTCAGGATTACAATTTGTATACCTTTCTCCGCATCTGTTGTGGAAGCCTGATTCCAAAATGCAGCTTAACTGGCAGCCACAGCACTTGCACCTTTTATATGCAGCTTGTCTAGACTAATTATCCAGTTTAAGCCACTCATTTTAATGCTACTTAACCTCTCTGCTGCTTCGCTGAGTCGACCTGTCACATGAATGCAGAGACAGAATGAAAACACACACTTTTTCCACCACATACAAATCTGTCCAATGAAAACAGCCAAAACGATATGGCACACACAGAGGGCTTACTGTATGTGTGTTGTTTATGTGGATACAAAAATATCGGCCACATGACTTAAAACCCACCAGAGGGTTTTTAATGTTATTCAGACTTCTTGTATTTATTTTAGAAATGTGCTCCTAAGCACTCGCCCAAAGTTCACCCTGTGAATGAAGTGACCAGACTGTACATCACGCGATGAAAACCACAGACTGCCATACCACAGTTCCCTCCACAGCTACACATACGGGTACACACAGCTGCTAGAGCCATTGGACCCTCAGACAGTGAGCGAGGCCTATTTGCAGACAGTGAGGGCAAACATACATCTTATTTTTGTTCCCACCACAAGTTCAAACAATATGTTAATGTCTGCTTTTTCCATGAGTGGATCAGTGTAATAAAGCCAAAACTTACAGCATGCAGAGTCAAGCTGTGAGAGACCACGAAAATAGAGGCAGAGGAGAAAAGGGAAGATCGATTGCAAAAGAATGGCAGGATTGTGTCCTCAGAAAGTAAAAATGCCCGGTAAATGCTGGGTAAATATTTAAGATACATCCTTCTACTACTGTATATAAACACCTGTCTGAGTAATTTCCAAACCAAAGGTCAGGAATGCCAGGAAACCCACACATCTCCACAGTTGAAATGTAAATCACAGTATAATACTGTATAATGACTACAGGTTATTCATAAAGCCCCTCAACTATATATTGTGTCATTGAGGGCGACTAGGAATAACATAAATGTTACTTTTAAGAAAGACATCCTGTATAAATAAAGAAAATCATCCATCTTAAAAATGAATGTCCTAAGGTGACGAGTAAGACCAGACTTTCCAAACACAATATATGAGTAATGAAGAAATTTAAGAACACCTGAAAGATAAATTAAGGAATAAAACAGGCATAACGGATTTGTTGTGTGACTAACTGACTCAAAATAAAGACTGACAGAGCTCATCAGGACAACAATCACATTAGAAGCTAGAGATCTCATCAGCATTATTTTGGCTCCATCTGGTAGCCAAAATCAAATAAGGTTTTATTTTTTGTAAACAAATGAGGCCAACATTCTAAGGACATCAATTTTCCTTGTGTTTCAAAGAGAACTCCAAAACCAAATGCCTATAAATGAACCACAGACATCTAGTGTAAAACAGAAATCATAAACACTGAGCAGAGAGAAACACCAACAGCCTACTCACTTGTACTGCTGATGATCCTTGGTGCTGCGAGTCTTTGCCATGAAGCGTTCAGCAAGTTTCTCCAGGTTTCTGGAATACTCCATCTCAATTTCTGCCTTCTTTCTGAAGAAATCCTGAAGGTCTTGTAGCAACTGGACCCTCATCTCGGTCTGCTGGTCCAGACATTTCTGCTGCTCTACCAACTGAGCCCGGATCTCTAAAGATAAAAACATACTCATAGATCAGAAAGAGAACATGACCAGAAAAAGGAAAACCATCTTTAACCAAGCACAGGCAGCGTCCTACACTGACTAATTATGGGTTCATGTTGACGTATAGCTATACCACCAATCTGTTTCTGTTCCACCATTTCAACTACAGTGGTGTTTGAAAGTTTGTGAACCCCTTAGAACACCGTACATTTTGGCATGAATGACCTAAAACATCATCAGATCTTCACACAAGTCCTAAAAGTAGACAAAGAGAACACAATTAAATAAGGAAGACAAAAATATCATTGATCTTGATCATGATGAAAATGCTGCATTGTTGTGTGTTGCAAATATAGTGAACCTTTGCATTCAATATCTGGTCCTACCCCCTTGTGCAGCAATAACAGCAACCAAATGTTTCCAGTAGCACTTATCAGTCCTGCACATCAGATTGGAGGAATTTTAGCTCATTGCAGTGTTTAGAACACCTTCAACTCTAGAGATGCTGCTGGCTCTCCTCGAATGAACTGCTGACTGTTCTTCTACATTTCCACTGGTTGGTATTTCGGGCAAATTTCAAAATGAGTAATCCATTCATATTACTCTATGACCAAGCAAGTAGACTCAGATTGAAACAGCAAATCACAGTACCACCACAATAATCACAGTTAGACACCAAATCATGTAGCCTTAGCTCGGGCATGAAAGAGGCAGATTTCTAAATTAAAAAACAAAGACACAGCAAAAATCAGCCGGTGGAGGTAAAGCACATGCACAAATCAGTACTACAGTGCAGTCACATGCAGCTTATTATCTTGTAGTTATGGGTCTCTGGGTGCTTGTAGAGATATAAGGAGGGCAGCACACTGGTCTCAGGTGTTTCATTAATGCTGAAAATAACTCCAGGAAGAATGGAACCTGATTCCCACCACAAGCCAAGTTACAGCACAGAGTAGGGACACACACACACCCTCATCATCAGTGCCTGTAACTGAAACCACAAGCCATTTAAGAAAGCACAGGGGTGTCAATAGGCCTCACTTAAACAAGCTGTATGTGCAGGTAAATTACCCTCTGAGGTCCTTCTGAGGAGTCTCGGCTGGAAGAGTTCCCCTCATTTAAATTAACGTCACCCACAAGACAGACGGGATCCAAAATACACACGTAGGCACACAACCACACACAAATTGTTTCCTCTGTGTGTCGTGTCTGGCCAGAGCCATGTATAATGGATTTCTCCTAATGGAAGGTAGCCTGGGCCAGACATCTTCAGCAAAGGAAACAGATTAATGAGGTGATTTAGAGCCACATGGACACCGGCAGAGAGGGGCACAGAAAGATCCCTCATCTTAACAGCAGAGAACACTAAGGCTGCAACATGCCTTCACAAATTATTTGTACAACATATAAGATATATCATTAAGAAGGTGACTGCTGTAGCAACACAATATGGAACATTAACAACAATATTGTCACTGCACAGGATGGATCTTATTTGCAAGACACTTTAATAGGTGAAAGTTGTCCACTTACATTCAATGCATAAATATATATGCATTGAATGTATGGACATAAGAATGTGTGGACATATTAAAAACAGAGAGATTAACAAGACTGATCCAAGGCGAGTGTAGAGGAGATACAGAATAGAAACACAACTGTGCAGTATTGAATGGACTCTTTGTTTGTCTGCAAAAAGAACACTACCAAACAGTGTGAACTGTTCTTGTTTTGTAACTTAGATACTAGTCAATTAGAAATCTATTTCAGTCTAGTCCCAGATGTTTGAATCCCTAGTTGACAGGCAACCATAAAACAGACTGTGCTTTTTGTGTCTTTACTTTTACTGTCTGTAAAAGTAAAGACACAAAATGACCACTTTTGCATAAAAACAATCATGCCCAAAAATTAACCTTTGAAAACTGATTTTAAAGCACTTTTACACTACTATTGGGAAACTGACCACTATTCCCCTCTTCCTGATATACTGGTAATCAAGTTGTTGACTTTTGAACTGCTTGCAGCTTACTGTATATAGTTTGCCATTGCTGTTGATTCTGCATTCTTACGCATAGTTGCTCCTGTAACTGTTATCTACTGTTTGTGGAAGTATCACTTACTCTGACTACCTAATGAGCTTCAAAGTTGAAGGGAAAATTCTCTTTCGAGGGACCAATAACTTTTGTATTTGAGTTCACCTGAACTACAGGTTAAACTCATCTAGAAAAGAAAAAGTTTGGCCAATTATCAATAACCTGCTCACTCTTTGATAAAAAACTAATTAATATGAAAATATGCTGAATTTGCATTTAAATTAGACAGCAACAGATATCTAAAAGTCTGAAAGATCCCTGAGAGCCTTTGTAGGAGACCATCAATAGTTCAGTTTGTCAAGCTACTTAACGACCAATCAACTGCTGGCTGAATTAAAATGCTTCCCGTCAAACAGGGAGGAGAGTGGCATTTGCATGTATAGGTCCGTGAACTGATGCATGCGCTCTTAAAAGAGTAATTGAATTAAATAAAATAGACTAGGCAGCATTAAATCTGCTCACAATCTTGATAAACTGGCAATTTATGCTCCATCTATTACAATCTGCTGATTATTTTTTGCATTCTTTTATCTAGCACTCTCAAGGAAGTAAACTACTTCATTTGAGACAAACGGTACACAAGGAAGGCGCCACTGCAGTACTAAATGTGAATGAATGCCTATCACAGCAGTAAAGCACAACCACAAACATCATTAAAGTGGACAATGGGATTTTGACAGCAAAGTAAAAAGCCTGTCTGCAATCAAGAACTCAAAACTTTAAAATTAAAACGACATCAATGCCACTGACAAACCGGCAGACCGCCATGAGCAGTAAGAAGAAAGGGAATGCATTAAAGTCCAATCAGTCTTTTTGATGAATGAGTAAACCTTGCAATTGCTTCTATCTCCAGTGGATGTAGGGACTAAAACAAAGCTACCATGGCACTGACACAAAGGAGTGCACTGGATCATTTAACACAATTACATTCATGGCTGCACACAGAAACTCATTAAATCATTCATTTTCCAAATCAAACAGTAGCCACTGAAGCTGTACCAAGCTGACGTATGGAGGGATTAATACTAAAAGGCAACCACCTGTCGGAGAAAAATTACAGGGCTAGTGCTTTGTGAAAGTATGAACAGCTTTACAAGCTCTCTAACATACTGTATCTGCATTGACAGCAGAGTGAAAGCAGAGCTGTATCTCCAGTCAAGCAGATATATTGAAAATGCATTTTTATTTTCCTGTTTGGGCTTTCCTCTAAACTACTTTTTTCCAGAGTGATTGCTATAGAAGTCCATGCAGCATGCCAGCCTTCAACTCCGTCAGCCAAAATAGTATATCTTAGATATCTCTTGTTTCATTTGTATTATATATTATATATATGCATTATATTTTACAGTTTCATTACAGGTGTTTAAGAATTAAAAACACAGAGTATAGTAACAATAAAAACATAAACGCTGACACTGAACTGGAAGTCTGACTGAACGTTTGCTCCTAGCTGACCAAACTAGAATGAAGAAAAACTGTTTCTCACAAAACACCACCAGAGACTAACACACTGGAACTCTAATGAGAAAAAGGCGTGCATTTTTTTTCCCTCAAGATACTTCCCCCTTACTGCCATAGCAAATGTTAGTCTACTACTATGTGATGCATTCCTGTCATTCTGAGGTCATCTGTATGGTAAACATTGGTGGAGGCCTCTGTGCTGGGGGGATATGATTATGGGGAGAAACGGTGTGTGCAGAGGACATCAAAGCCCTTTGTGATCCCTCAAAGGGGAAGCTGAGACAAGCTGAAAGCACCTGTGTCCTACGTGGACAAATTACATTGCAGGAACAATGCCAACCCCCTTCCTCTCTTTTTTTTATCTTGCATGTAAACAATCTGATAAAGGTCCAGTCCAGGATGTGTTTTATATTTCAGATTGCCCGAAGTAGCTACATTTAAGCTTTGATGACATCTTTGCATTCGCTCATCAGATTCGCAAGCTTGTCATGTGAATCAACTTTCAATTTACAAGTTAGTCTTCACAAGAGTCGATCTGTACCAGGTCTTGCTAGAGGTTGACCAATTATAGGCCGGGCCAATTGTCAGTGCCGATATTTGGAATTTTGATGTATATTGGTATCTGTGTTTTTTTTAATCCGACAGGCCGATATTAAGAAATCAATTAAAAACTGTTTTATTTCAGCTCAGACGCTGCTGCCCCTCCCTCTTTCTCTCTCCTGCCACTTGTGTCTCCAGCATTGTTCCACCCACGGCGCCATCTGATTGGTTAAACAGCCACAGTATGTGTAAGTGGCATAGACACTGAAGTGGAAACTTTCCACACACACACACACACGGCGGAGATGTGTTTTGAGCAGAACCAGATGACAAAACACGTGTTTGCACTTTACTTAGAGCAAACACATCTGTCGAAGGTAAATGCAGAAAACTCTCCCGAAATTGTAATAAACATCCCACTGCTCTATATCTCACAACCTCTTCTAACGTTACAGTGTGCAGCAGAATAACATACGAGCGGAGTAAACATTAGCAGTTCTGCTAAGCTAGTAGCACCTCCTGACATGTCTGCGAATTACTTGAAACAATGCTGTTATTAATATCGATGTGGAAACAGTCCATGATTGTAGAAGTCTGTATGTGTGATTTACAGACAGCGCGTAATAAATTCAATTCAGTCTTGTTTTGTTACACGGAAGTACGCTGAGATGAAGGCTGACTAGTTTTTAGCATAACATTAGCTCGCCGGTCTGGCCCTCAGTAGACTATGTATTATCAATGGGGAGAATGTATGTAATGTGGAGAATGGTGTGTGTTTGTGTGAATGTCACATGACAAACTCTACAGCTCACGACTACTACAATAACTTGTGAGTCTAGGATCCATGCACTTCTGGAGCTATTTATTTTTTATTTAAGTGTTTGTTTTATTCAACATTTTTACGCCAATTTTTATACCTTTACTGCAAATGAATATTGGCTCCAAATATCGGTTATCGGCCTCCTTAACTTCTAATAATCATATTGGTCCTGAAAAACCCATATCGGTCGATGACTAATGTTGACATTAGTGGATAGTGGCTGGCTGAATTAAAAGGCCCTATAAAGCTGTCAGCAACAAATCCCGCTGACATATGGATACCCAGTCAATGTGTCCCAGAATGATATGGACAATGACAGAGCACTGTTTGGTCTTAATGGTGATCAGTTTGGACCAAAGTCCTTTTGTTTCTAAACTGGATGCTTTCCAATTACTCCTTTGGAGGCCACACTGCAAACCTCACATAACCCCATTCATGGCAATAAATATGGCCAAAGTTGCAATTCAGAATGGCTTCTGATTTGCCTGATAGGACTGTTCTATTGTCAAAGAAAGTGCTTTGTAAGCAGGATGGTTAATGACCCACACTGTTGACCTCCTGAGAGAACTGGGCTTCAGTAAAAATAGCTTATCCACTGTCAGCCAGGCAGATACAGAAGTTTTTCCTGCTCACTTCTGTTGCTCCCAATTAACCTTGCTGTGAATCACTCTGTCTAAAAAAGCGGTTACATTAGCTGAGTGCTGCAATGTACGTCTCTATGACACTCAAAAAAGACTACAAACTTTCAGAGGCTTTCTGCAGTTTCTCCTAGTTGATCACAGTCTCTACCAGCAGCTATCTGGGACATATTGTACCACATCAGTCCCAGGGCAGCATTTCCACATGCAGAGCAGCTCATCAGCAGCACCTGAAATAGCAGCTGTGGCCTGGGGAGGGCCGATACAGGAGTGTGCCCGGCCCCACCATCTGCTTCAGATATAGGGTTTGGGACTCGGGGAGTTGCCAGTGCCTCTTCTGGAGGTTGGAGACAAGACAGGATAAATACCATCAAAGGTAATTATGAAACATCCAATCAGTTTTTAATGGAGCACAAGTTTTCAATTACAGCTCGAGTGGGATCACATGCCAAAAAGAGCTGAATATCTACATATTTTCAAGTACACTGATAATCCAACAAGGCTCTACCACTACTTTTAATTACAGGGGGGGTCTACTGATCATCTCCTTGCATCTGATAAATAGTATTACATCTGTATAGAGTTAGTAAATTAGTAGTTCATCCATGCAGTTACATTAGTAAAAGATGTGCCTACCAGAGAGCATGTGTCTTTAAGTTCTTTGATAAGCTTCAAATGTCTGAACACATTTTCTCTGGAACTTGCCAACCATCTAATGGCTTTCATGCCAGCAGCACATGCCTTAGTCCTTAGCAATACAATGATGAGCCAATACAGTGCCCAGTTTTAAGTATGCAATAGCAACTATTTGGCAAAGCCAAGCTCATATTAGGTTTTAAAGAGCAGAGATACAAACTAGCTTGAAAATATGGGAGACATAACTTGGGACTGAAGCCTGTGGCAACACATGGCAAACACCTGCACTAAAGAAGATACCAGAACAATCTGTGCAGCTTAAAAACTGACAATGCATATAAATTTCTTTGGCAAGTTCCTTCACCATCTACTTTTAACATCCATCCATCTGTCCATCTTTCTTTCATTTATCTGTCCGTCTGTCCATCTCTCATCCTTTGCTTTCCAGTGTTAAAAGAGCAGTCTATTATGTTGAAGAACAAGCTAGTAGCCAGTCATTTGTGATAGGCTGCTAGCATGTCAACACAGCTTACAGCCTCGTAATTGTCAAGCTAGTGTGTCTGTCTATTGTTTAGCTTGTTGCTTTTTACCAGATGCTGAAAGTCTGAAATGCAGACTCTCCTGGGCCATCCTGTCATTAGATAAGCTACAGTTGCTAGCTCCCCAGGTTGCCCATTTAATCTAGTGGACTGCCACAAACTATCAGCTACTAGCTAGTTTCCCGACATTGTACACTGCATCTTTAACAAGAGTCAGGTGACTCTGCATCAGTTCTATTCCACCAGGCGGCCATAGAGCATTTGATCATCAACAGAACTAGATGGGAGACAGTCAAGGGACTGCTACCATGATCGCTTACACGAGGCCAAAGGAAGCAGATCTGTGCTTTCCAGTGTGACAGGACTTGTATTACTAAAAACACATTTTACTTCCTGCTCTTACTAGAAGGAGTCTTATTGAACAGAATAAAAAAAATTTTGAAGCCAACTTGAATACAATAGATTAAGATTGAGACTGGCTGTCAAGACTGTGTCCCCTGGTCACATGACATACTGTATTTTCCGGGTGATATGTTGCTCCGGAATGTTAGTCACATGAGCCAAAGGGGAGAGCGCTTGACTCGCCTCCTCTAGTGGCTTTCAGTGTGACAAACACCCTATAGTCGAATTTATTCAAAGTACAAGTCACTCCACTGTATTTGTCAATCCCCTCGTCAGACTACGCAAAAAAACTCGACTTTTAATCCAGAAAATACGGGATATCACATTTTCATTCACTGCCATTACATTGGCAATTATTGAAACTATGACCCATTAAGGCCAAAGACTCCTGACCCATAGTCTCACACACATACACACACACACTTGTGAAAAACATTACACTGACTATAGCTATAGGAGTCACATGGCACCGCAGAGGTTGTGTAATGACTTCATTATTTTGGTGAGAACACTAAGGAACTCATTATGTGCTTGGTATGTCTGACACTGCTGAACCCTACCACCCCTTTACATCTGGGCATTACCACTGGAATGCATCACTGATTCCGTTGTGGTTGTCATCTGAAATTACATCACTCGTCAGGCGACATGACTGACAATCAGATCCTCATACAGTATTTACTAAGATACTCACTTATGTACAACTGCCAAAAAGCACGCAAAGTGCTGACAGTGGGACAAATCCCATTTTTGGTTGAAAATAAAGCTGTCACAGACACAATTACAACTTGGTCAAGACAGACTAGAGTAATACAGACTTGCAAAAACAGCTACACAGATTCTTTCCGATTGCATAAAGCACAGCCAAACTACACACAGCATGCTGCCAGTTTTAGTAAAGCATTTTATCTGAAAATATTACAGAGCCAGTGATGTGGGCCCCATTACAACATCTGATTGACATGTTAGCAGCTTCCAAAACCACAGAGAGTTCAAATGCAAGGACTACAGGCTACTGTGATCCAGAGACTTTGAATCAGAGTGGAAAAGAGCTTGGCCCATAATCCTTCGCTTCTCTCAAACACTACGAGCTCAACCAACTTTTTTGGGATATTTCATGATCCAGCAGGAGTATGCTAGTACTTGTGAAGTGGCTAACAACATGGCCATTTTGTAGTCGTTTATCGAAAGTTGTAGTTTCCTTGTTGGTCATAGCAGCCATATAGATGAAAAAAAGGCATTATTGCTATTGGCTCAAATGAATTATATCTTTCTGAAATAATAATACCCTCACACCCCAACAGCTAAGTATTACAGATGACATTTTGACAGTGATTCAATATGAAAAAAAAAACACATCGTGTTCTTTCTTGAACCCAGGAGTATTGTGGGTGGATAACCCAAAGAGCTCTGCTTCCTTCCTGTACACTGGATTGAATATTCTGATTTACAAACAGTTCAGAGATGGAAACTAACACAATGTACTGCAGCAGTTAAAAAATGGATGTTGCGTGGACATTCCTGTTTAAAATAAATGCTTTGTCAGCCCTATTGAAATGTCTGAGTTCTCTTATCTGAAATGTAATAAACCCAATTAGATTCAGCTACACCAAATGACACATTAGCCAAAACGACATGGTTGCTGGGCAACGCCCCCACAGACAAGAAGACTTCAAAAAGCAGAGAGAGATCAATCATTGCTAACTTTACAGTGGCCTGAAGGACAATCATTTTGATCCAAACTAAATAAGGGAGTGAGGAGTTGAATTCTGGAAGAAAAAAGCACAGAGCTGAGGCAGAGCTGTTTGTTCAGCTGCTAGTGAACATCTCAACATTCTATTTGATCTGGACACCAGTCTGTTGTGTTGATCTGTCAGACAAGTCCAGCTGAGATTTGTAACAAAGGATATGTCCTATGCATCTGCTTCTGCTTTCATGTGTGGGTTTACTTCTGGCCGTGACTGCAATAATATGAATCTATTTTTTTAAGTGTGCACTTCAAAAGGAATCTGAGTGTAAACACTCAATATATACTTCAGTTGGCTCTAAAAAGTTTGCAACTTGCCTGCATGATGGCAGCTGTAATCCACTTGGATTCACACCAGTGACAGTGGATTCCCATGGTGTGTCAACAACTAAACATATAACTTATAAGACATTCTCTGGCCTCCTTGTAGCTCTGAAATGCTGCAAATAGAACTGTGTTTAGTTATGTAACGGCAATTAAAGCATAAAGTGCATGGAAAGCAAACGCAAAAAGTGGAATGTGAGGCAAGACTTACGCCATGTACACACGTAGCCGAGTATTTGTAAAACCGAATATCTCCCCCCCTCCGTTTGCAAAAAAAACTCCATCCACACTACCTCGTTTTTGAAAAAAACTCCGTCCACACGT
>JAQQAE010010083.1:0-14269 GCA_029823295.1 Pseudamia nigra
ACATTTTCCAAAAGGGCACTCATGGCAAAAGGGCAGGTGCTTGAGCACCACCAGGGGTCTATCTGTACACGTCCCTGTGACTCAAGCAGAAGCAGTCATAGGCATGCGTACTTGAGTACAAGTAAAAAGTACCTCACCCAAAACTACTGAAGTACTGACTATTTTCACATCATAAAATTTATTATTTATAATTTGAAAAAAATGAACAAAAATATGAATAAAATAATCAGGAAAATGCACAAAATGAGCAAAAAATTAAATACAATGACCAAAATAATCCATAAATTGAACAGAAATGAAGCAAAAATATGAACAATATAATCAAGAAAATGGATACATTTGAAGACAGTTGATGAGTGATTAATTTTTGCTCATTTTGCTGCTTATTTTCTTCATTTTTTAAAAAGTTCAACTTTATTAGATCTACTACCACTAGATCATTTTGTTAGTTTTCCTGGTTATTTTGTTGATGTATATTCGTTTTGTTGATTTTTTTTTTACCATTTTGTGGGTTATTGATGTTAATTGTTTGTTCTTATTTGCCTATTTATTCAATTTTTTTTTTTAACTTTTGTTCATTGTGTTGTTTAGTTTCCTTACTTTATCCTTATGTTAGAGCTTTGTTCTTTTCTACTGTTTTGGGTTGACAAAGCAGAAAATAATTTGACTGTTCCGCATTATTTGGAGGAAAAACGCTGCTACTCACTGAGATGTGGCCAAATGTAACTGGGTAGAAGTACTCTATCTTAATCACAAATGTAACTGAGTATGAGTAAGTTTGCAAGTAGTCTGCAAAGCAACTATTCTCAGATGTACATTTGCTTTAGGAATGCTACTAAACTAAGTACATGTAAAAGAGTAAATGTACTTGCAGACTACAACATCTGCACTCTGTTTCTATTTAAATTCTTCACAGCGACTCAATGTTTTTGGAAACACGCCATACATTAGCACTGCTGTGAAAAAGTCCTAAGAAGAAAAGGAGAGTATTTTTACATGTCATTGCACATTTAGTTCCCCTTAGGATTAATTTTCCTTTGTTTCCCATTTTCTTTCATTCTACTTTTCATGTTTTTCGATACATTGTACTGATAACCACATTTTATTTCAGTGCATTACGTGAATAAAAAAATAGATGCATTGCTGTTACTGTGAAAAAAGTATGAAGTCACCATCTAAAATTTAAAAAAGCATGAAATCTTTTCCAGCCACTTCAGTGTGCCTTTACATTTGCCCCTTATATTTCCATATTCAGTTGTTATCATGGTTTTTTTCGTGCTTTCCTTTCTCCCACTTCATCAAAACTACTTAAATAGTTGGTGCTTAACAGTTCATGTATTCCAATGTCATGGTTTAGTCCATGCAGTCAGACTACAAATGTGACCGGCCTGCTTATTGCAAATCAGCAGTGCAGTATTTCCACGAGGAGTTCCAGAGGTGTGCGTTTGCACTCCATCGCAAAGGGAAAGTGAAATTTAAGATATTATAGTACTCTTTTTACAACAGTTTTCACAATAACTAAAGCAGCAATGGAGAGAACATGGTAGATAGGACAGGGTGGGTGGTAAGGCAGCTGTGCAGCATTAGTCCAACATGCTTACTCATATCAGACATCAGCCAGATGTCGCAGTCACTGCAGCTAAACAGGAAAAACATGACGGCAGTGCAAAAACTCATCCCTGCAGCTTTTAACCAACTGTAATGTAAGAGCAGACAGGACGGAAGTCATTACCGAGGCAATTAACAAATACAAGTCAGTGGCTAGGTGCCTATATTCCATTGTAGAGAAGCATTTATCAATTAAAACTCCTTGAGCCATATTAGACTGCATCATCCAGTCTGTTGTCCCTGCCTTATACAGACGCACAGTGATTAAACACAAGTCATGGCACCAGCTGTTGCACTGACAACAAACAGCATTTGGGATTTGTTGCTTTGTCACATCATCTACATACAGCTCTAATCTCTACTTTTGGCAGATGATGCAATCCTGTTGATTTCATCAAACTATGACCTCAAACTTGCACTGGGGAGCTTTGTGGCTCTGTGAGGCGACTGGGATGCAATTTAGTGCCTGCAAATCGGAGACCATGTAACTATCTCAAGGTCTCGTTCTTGAGTGATGTGAGGTATGAGGATGGTATGTTGAAAGGCAGATGGGCATGGCTCCTTTACTATTATGAATGCTACAATGGTATGTTGTGGTGAACAGAGAGCTGAGCTGAAAAGTGAAGCTCTCAATTGACCGGTCAATCTACCATGAACCAAGTTTTGTCTGCAGGGTGTTTGGACTCTCCCTTAGAGACACGGTGAGAAACTGAATAGAACTTCTGCTTCTCCACATCAAGAGGAGTCAGTTGATGTGGATCAAGCACCTAGTCTGAATGTCTCCCTGATGAGGTGTGCCGGGCAGACTAAGTAATGCAAATGTCACACTAGCCAGGTCCAATGTTAAGTCACTGCACTTTGCTTTTTTAGGACAGTATGGATGGATGGATGGATGGGTAGATGGGTCAATGGGTTGGTAGGTGGGTAGATGGGTGGGTATGATGGATGGGTGGATGGGTGGGTAGGTGGAGGGATGGGTTTGTAGGTGGATGGATGTGTTTTCCTGTTGTGTAAAACCATGACCACAAAACCGAGGTAATCATGATACTGTGTACCATTACATCCCGCCCAAGTAAGATAGTATACAGCTGTGCCATGGTGAAGTACTAACTACAATCTAAGGAAGGTGACAGTACTATTTGAACTTCACTGTGCCTTCACTTTCATTCACATGAAACATCAAATGTGCAGCTGAGTCTCTGAACCTCCATCAGTGAAAGGGCAGTTCAGCAGTTGCCCTTTCACACGGGGCTTCTATTTTACGACGACGTGTCACTGATTTGCTTCACACACAGTTTGCATGTACACACTCACCTGTCACGCTTGTGCTTCTTCCCACTCTTCTTTTTCTTCTCTCTGCGAGTGGGCGAGGAGCTGTCAAATCTATTGACGGAGAAGGAGAGAGAGAAAAGTTGCATGTGATGAGTTCAAACTGAGCCTCACGTCGCTGCTAAATTTTGTCTTTCCATTCATCTTGGTGCTCTATTACATTACATCTCAAAGCGGATCATTGTTAGCGTCACGTAGAGCTCAGCTGATTCCCCTTCACTCATCTCTCTTCGCTCCTGGCTCTATTCAGTCCTTTGTCTGGTTCTTCACTGCTGCAGCAATGTGCCTTTTCCTTCGCACGCTGCCTTTCCTTCATCTGCCGAACTCAAAAAAAAGATGCGACTCCAGTCTGCTACTCATTCCTTTCAGTCTGTTTCCTCTGCTTCAGATTCCAGGGGAGATGGGTAGTTTGTAAATTTACATGATGTGTCATTTTTGGGTCTTCAGATAAAACCCTCATTTATTAATAATGACATCTGTGGTCATTTTGTAAATTATTTTGCCAATTTTTGTTCATTTCTTTGATTATTTTGATAATTTTTGGTTCATTTTTGCTCATTTCCGCAATCATTTTGTTAATTGCATTCATTTTGTTCGCTGTTTTGTCCATTTTTTTCTATTTGTATCCATATCGTTGACTATTCTTTCTTTTTGTTGGTTACTTTGTTAATTTCTGTTAATTTTCTTAATTATGCGATATTGTTTCATTCATTTATGCTAATTTTCTTAATTATTTTGCTATTATGTTATTCATTTTGTTTATTTCCTTGACTGTTCTTTTTGTTCATTTGTCTACATATTTTCTTCATTGTCATTTGATTGTAATTTATTTTATTGTCTATATTACTTTGTCCAATTTTTGATTTTGTTGATTACATTGACTTTTTCTTCCCTTTTTTTTGGTTATTTTGGTTGTTTCTGTTAATTTTCTTTTGATTTTCTTTTCTTTGAATCATTATTTAGTTCATTTTCCCAATCATTTTGTTCATTTTATTATGTTCATTGTTTTGTCCATTTATTTTTCAATTTTTATCCATATCCTTGACCATTCTTTCTTTTTGTTGGTTATTTTGATTCTATCTGTTCATTTTCTTCATTATTTTGCTCATTATTTGGTTCATTTTCTCAATTATTGTGTTCAATTTGATTCATTTTGTTCATTCTTTAGTTCTTCTCATTTCCTTTATTTTATTGGTAATTTTGTGCATTTCTGTTCATTGACTATTTGCTTGGTTTTTTGTTCATTTGTTTTATTATTTTGTTCGTTTTTTTTTGTCCATTTGTTGATTTTTGTTGATTTTATTTTTTTCCTTCAGTTGGTTATTTTGTTAATTTCAGTTCACTTTCTTGATTATTTGGTTGATGTTCATTTCTGTCTCCTTCCTTGATTGTTTTGTTTGTCATTTTACTAATTTCTGTTCATGATCTTGATTATTTAGTCCATTTTGTCCATATTTTGTGCATTTTAATTTTTCATATTTACTTTTGTCATTTTTGTTCAGTGTTTTATTGCATTTTTAATTCATTTCTTGTTGCCTATTCATTATTTTGCAGCTTGTTTTGTTCATTTGTGTTCATTTTCTTGATGATGTTTTTTGTATATATGTGGATAGTTTTGTTCAAGTTTTATTCATGAAGTCATTCACATTGTTTTCTTTGTGATTTTGTTAGATTTTGTTGTTTTCTTGAGTATTTTGTTATTTTTAATTACACTTTGATTCATTTTTTGTTCTTTTCCTTCATGAATTGGAGTTTTGTTTGTTTTGAGCATTTTGTTAATTTTGGAAAATTTCTTTGACTATTTTGTTTCTTTAGGTTAATTAGGATGAATATTTTGTTCCCTGTTTGCTGATTTTCTTAAATAGTTGAGTATTTTTCAATGTTCTTCTCATCATTGTGTTAGTTTTGGGTCTTTTTTCAATTATTTTGTCCAATTTTTTGCCAATTTTCTTAGTCATTTGATTATATGTTTAGTTTTATCTTCATTACTTAGTTAATTTTTGCACTTTTCCTTTATAATTTTGTGCATTTTTGTTCATTTTGTTAATTTCCTTGACTATTTTGTTCATCTTTTACTCATTTCATTAATTCTGTTATTGTAAAATTTTACTCTCATTATTTTGTTAATTTTGGGGGTTTTTCCAATTATTTTGTTCATTTTTTTGTTCATTTTTTTAATTTACCCAATTATTAATTCCTCAATTATTTTCTCAGTTTTATCCATCTTCTGTCTTTTTTTTTTTTGGCCTCTTACGATGAAACCTGAAGTGTCCCTTTCCTGCTCACTCGACCTCCTACATGCTTCTCCTTCACCAGACTCACCCCAAAATAAATGCAAATTCATTTCGCATAGCCACATTGTAATTATTCTGTCAGCTCGCCCAGACAAAGCAGAGAAATCACACCACTTCGTCGGGAGAGCCACTTCCACTCACCGACTCCTTCTGTGTCCGGATTTCTTCTTCTTCCTTTTCTTTGGACGAGGGGATGGAGAGCTGCTTGATTTCCTCTTCACTCTGAATTGGCCACAGAAAAGGAGATCGGGGCACAAATCATTTACAAGAAATTGACATTACAATAATCTGCAGAAGGAAGAAAAAACACCCTCTTATTAGAGTTATTTGCAAAGCCAATGACAGGGTAAATTCCTATCAAAACTAAGTATCTATTTTCTCATTTCCTCCATTCATTCTGCCTTATGACACAACATTATTGCACTGCACTATGGAGACAAATGAGGAAATTGCCAAGAGGAAACTGCATTTACATATATTTAATTATGCAAACTGACTCATGCAGGACAGTAAGTTCAGGCCAATAAAAAGTATTCGCCCCCCTTGGATGTTTTCACCTTTTATTGCACTATTAATTAAATTTTTGTCCATAAATGTGGCTTTTTTGACAAGAATTCACAAAAAACAACATTTTAATGTCAAAGTGAAAACAGGAATGCCAAATAATGAACGTACCTGTGACTGTATAAGTATTTACCTCCTTAAACAAGAGAAACTCCACTACAAGCACATATAAGCCAGATTTACACACTAAACACAACTCAAACATCAAATATCACACTTCTAAATAAAGAGGCCTAAAAAGAGGCCTGAGCTTAAGAGTTTAGGTCAGTATTCTGTAACTGGACCTATGACCACAATTCCAGCAGTCAGTCTTGTAAAATTACTCAAACTCTGACACACTGCATGGCGATCAAGAGTGAACAGCCCTTGTAAAGTCCAGCTAAATTCTCTTGGATTGAAGTCTGGACTCTGAGTCGGCCATTTCTGTGTAGTTTTCACTGTTTGCTTCAGGTCATTGTCTTCCTGGAAAATACCTAATCTTACGTGTTGTAGTTCTATTGCCGACTGAATCAGGTTATACCCTAGTATCTCCTCAAACTTTGCCGTATTCATTCTACACTCCACCATTACAATCGGCAATCTGACATCCTCACAAGCTCACTGGCCATAATGTGATGGAGTTGGCCGATGATGGTGATGGCCTTCTCTTTTACTTGAGTCTCCCAGAGTGAACTCAGACCTCTCTGTCTGATTCCAATTATCTTGAGCAGATTCTGAGAATGGTGTTAAGGCTGTTCATATCCTTAGTAGTAAGTCCCTGATGGCTTTAACTAAACTCTCAGGGATATTCAGTGACGTGGAAAGGGTGTTGAATCAAACCTGGACTTAGACTTTTCAATAACCTTTCAGGGAGTTGCCTGGAGTGTTCTTTGGTCTTCATGATGCCAGGAATACTGATTCAACAGTGACTGAACCTTCCAGACATGGGTGTTCATACTATTATCAAATAAAACCCCCTCAATGCACTCAAATACTCTCCCTTTCACAAACTGTGGGACTACCAGCACAGTTTGGCTGGACCTCTGTTGATTTAGGTCTGTTATTTCAAAGGGGGTGGATACTTACGCAATTGCTTCTTTTAGACTGAATATGTCTCTTTAACTGGTATAACTTTGTATAAATCTGATCTGAATCTCTTTGGCTTTACAGAGCTGTGTTTTTATAAATTCTTGTTGAAAATGCCAAATTATGTTGACAGTGATTCATCTTATAATACAACAGATGGAGGAAGCATCCAAAGGGGGGTGAATAGTTTTAAAGGCAGTGTATACTATGTAATGTATTTACAGCTGTAACTTTATGTTATTGTTCTGTATCAGTGTAAAGGGAGGTGACTAAAGGAGCCTGTAGGCTTCATCCTACGTCACCTGTTTATTTCAGTTTGTAATGAGCAATACCATAATATTTGTATTTATTTTCTATGTACCAGTGTATTTGAGTTGCAAAAGCCCAAAACAAACCAATCTGACATTAAGGGGTGTTTATTGTGTATCTATTGCCACTGAATAGGATCAGCTCTGTGAAAAGGCCTTTGTTTGCTGAGATTAGGTTCATCTTCATCTGTGTTTTCAAAAGAAACACGCCAAGGACATGTGAAGAGGATGATAAATGGCTGATACACTAAGCACTTGAGAGCTGAGAGTCAGTTAAGACATCGTCTTTATACTGTTTACATACAGTGTGTTTATGCCCGGGTTTCACCTGTTGTCGTTGTGGTAATCTTGATCGTAGTCTCCATCTTCATAATTAACCAGTTCAGGGTCGTCTTCGTACTCAGCAGGCTGATAGTGCAGATGGTTGCCCCTGAAAACACGACAAACCACACCGAAACTGAAAACATCATGTGTGACATGAAGATAATGAAACCCGGGCCGCTGCGATTGGACCTGAGCCATGTGGTGCGCACGACCAGGCGCTCGGTAGATCTACCAAGGGGCTCCGGAGGCGCACAACAGGGACTTCATTTTAATCCTGGGTACCTCTAGACCAGTTTTGCAAATGAAAACTCCAGGTTATGAGAGGGGAGCCCTCTCACTGACATGAATGGATTTTCCATATTTGGAGTTTTCAGGGTGAGGGGAGTTGTTTAGCGAGGTACAGTCATTGTTTTACTCTGTAAACAATAGAAGGCTGGTGTTAAATGCTGGTGTTCTTTTTGGTAATTATTTTGTTCATTTTTATTTGTTTCCTTTTTATTCTTCCGTATTCATTTTGCAAATTTTTTCTATTTCATCCATTATTTTGTTCAGTTTGCTTACCGATGACTGTTTTAACTGATCATCATTTTTTCCATTTTCCTAATTTTCCTGATTATTTTCTTCCTTATTTTTTCAATATTGACGGTTTTACTGATCAGTTTGTTTCAGGGCGTTGATATTATTGATAATTTGACTCATTTATTTGATTATTTTGCTAATTTTCATGATTTATTTTCATATTTGCCTCTTTTGGTGATTAATGTTGTTAATTTGTTCATTTTTGTCTATTCCAGTGTTCTACTTTATTCTTGTTTAATCATTTCCTGGATTATTCTGTGTCACAGGGTAGATGATGTACACGCTGAAAGAGTCAGATATGGGTAAAATTGTTGTTTCCATTCAGATCATTTGAATTACACTATGAAGAAAAGTGGTAATGTGGAATTATAGCACCAGAAAAACTACCAAGCCCTCATTACTGACTCAACACCTGGCCAAATA
The DNA here is from genome assembly GCA_029823295.1 of Pseudamia nigra. Classification (NCBI taxonomy): domain Eukaryota; kingdom Metazoa; phylum Chordata; class Actinopteri; order Kurtiformes; family Apogonidae; genus Pseudamia; species Pseudamia nigra. The sequence goes on from JAQQAE010010083.1 coordinate 8,495, forward strand.
AATCACACCAACAGAAAACAGCAGAGTGTGACTTTGCTGGACTAAAGGTTAAAGGTCTGTTGTAATGTTATCGAAGCTGAACCTCAGTGTCATGACTTTACACACGGTAAACTTCGTCCTCTGTATTTTATGACTAACTGACATTTTCTCTTCCATCATCCCAGCAGTAAGAATATCACACTCAGCTTGCGGGATTCATCTTCCCACTCATTTTTCACACATACTGTATATACAGATGGCAGCGGCGTCGACCCTAATCCTCCCTGAACCCACTAGCCCGTTCCCTCTCCTGTCACCTCCTCCGATCCACCATATCTGACCTTGATGGCTCCGTGTGGGCTCAGGAAAACAAGAAATAAATCCACCCTACTGATTACTGAGCTACGAGCAGAACCATTGGACTGACCTTGTCACATCTGTTCTACATAAGGACCACATATACAGAGGTACCTTTAGGCTACTTTACTAGGTGTGCCTAGCTAGTACCAGGTGAACCTACTATAACAACATCAATGCTCAGGTCGACAGTGGTGGACTGTCAGCACTCAAGTAAAAGTATTGGTTCTTTGTAATTCTAATAACTCAAGTAGAAGTAGTAGTATTTTTTTAGTCATTTTTTTAATCTTTCCATGATCATGTTTGTTGATGAGCTCCTTGTCTTTTCTTCCTGTTTTCTTCATTATTGTCTTTAAATTGTTGCCTTTAATGTGTTCATCCTCTTACTTTAATTTGTTTTCATTTTAGTTTGTTTGTCCCTCTTTTTTACAGTTTTTTTCTTCATGTCAATAAAACTGATGAATATTTACCTTAGTATTGAAATCTGTACAAGCAAAGTGAGCATTTCTCAGTTTCAGCGATTAAACGTGATATACAGCGGTGGGTAGAGTACACAGAAACAGTACTCAAGTAAAAGTACTGTTACCTTCAAATTCTAATGACTCAAGTAGACGTAGCAGTAATCCTAAAAATAAGTGAGTAAAAGAGTATCTTATGAAAAAAAAAACTATTCATGTGTTAAGTAACTTCATAACATAGAATTTATTGCAGCCTCTATATTGTTTTCAAACTATAGACTGTATATATTAGTGACAAAATGACTGTGACGTCAACCATTAGTGTCTGAAGGGCCATTTTGAAGCCAATCAGGTTCGTCACTTCCTGGTTGCCATTTTGGAGCCAAAAACAGGATGTAACCATATTTGGACGAACGACAGTGAGGCTAACTGAGCGTTCATGCCAGAGGCCTCATGGAAAAGCTAATTCTAGCCACTAGCTTACTGACGCGGTAAAACTTCACCACGCAGTTTCAAACAAAGTCATATTACATGTTGTTAGTGTAAACACTTTCTCACAGCTGCAGTCGAGTGTATCTCAGGTAAAACTATGAACATGTTGAACAAAACAGAACATACAAAGGTCCAAATCAGTCCGACTTCACAAGGAAGTGGTTACCATAGCAACATGTCAATCAAACCCCAGCACGGCAGTGATTTGTTGGATTATTTGCTGTAATATCTTAATAACAGAGCAAAAAGTTAAAGATGGACCACCACATTACTCATTAGAGGGTCCAAATAAAATGTTTCAGACCATTATGACTCATGACAAAAATGTATTATATTTATTAATATTTTCAGATAGAAGTCCAATGTATCTCTATTGGAAAAAGGCTTCTTGGAGGTGGATGAACGGGTCCCCAGTGGTCAAGCGACGGCATTACAACTTAAAATTACAGTACTTCTACATTGGCCGCACTGAACAGCCCCAGTCATTGCCCATTGCTTCAAACACATATTTCTTTGATTATTTTGATCAGTTGGTGGCTTATTTTGTTTTTTCAGCTGTATTGACTATATTGTTCATATTTAACCTGACTATTCTGTGATTGTTGCCTCTGACTCATTTTCTTACTGTTCAGGTTTTGTTACTCATTTGGTTCATTTTTGTTAATTTACTTGATTATTTTGACCATTTCCTTTCAGTATTTTGTGTTTTTGGTTCAGTTTATTATACTGTCCTTTGTGTTAGCCTACTTGGTTAGTTTCCTCTCTGATGGTTTTGTTCATTTGTGTTTATTGTGTTTTATAACCTACTCAACTATTTATTCAGTTTTCATGTTTGTTAAAATTAATTTTGTTTCTTTGTTAATTTTGTTAATTTTTTAAAAATTAGATTCAGCTCTTTACTTAGTTTGGACAATTTGTTGCTTTCAGTGCAACAACTTCGAGTTCCTTTGCTGTCGAACACATCCACACACTGGGATGATACAATGAACATTAGGACCACTTCACCGGTTAGTGGTTATAATGTTATGGCTGATCAGTGTAATGTAACATGCTTCTCTCGCAGAAGGCACCCATTAACTTACAAATCTGACTGCTACCCCCTTGCTACACTCTTTAAGATTTTGGTCCTGGTCTGTAATCATCAATTCCTCGTCTCATATCTTAGACCCTCCCACCAGACAGCAACAGACTTACACTGGCTGTAATATGTTGGTTTAGATTTAATAAAGTTATTCTACACTGCTGGAGTTCTTCAAAATCTACCCATGTGAAATGTGGCATCAGTTTCTTATAGCTAGCTGACAGGAGTATCACCCAATGGGGTCTCCTGCTGCTGTAGCCCATCTGCCTCAGTATTCAAGCACTTCAATATTAATCAGTTGTAAGGAGTGGTTATGTGAGGTACTGCTGCCTTTCTGTTTGGTCATTCTCCTCTAATGTCTAGCATCGACAAGGTATTTTCACCTAGAAAACTGTCACTAGCTGGATATTTTGTTTTCTGGGGACCATACTCTGTAAACCCTACAGATAGTTCTGTGAAACTCACTGTAAATCAGCAGTTCGTGAAATACTCAGACTAATTACTATGCACTGTTCACAGTCACATAAATCACCTGACCACAATCGGAGACTGGGTTTAAACTTAAGCAGGTTGTCTTCACTGACTTAATGCAGTCCTTAATGCACTGAGTTGCTACCTAATAATGTAGCCACTTAGAGTATGCAGAGTTCGGAATAATGAAAAATAATGAGAATGAAGTAAAATATATGTGAACAAACTGAAGAGAAATATGGTTGTATTTCCAGGCTAATATTTTGTCAGATCAACATTGAAAAGAGTGACGATAAAGAGAGAGGAGAGGTGATACTTGAAGCACATAGTGTCAAGTATCTGGAAGGAGTGTGTGCTGGATTCGAACAGGACACAGGCCTGACGGTTTGTTAGGAAGAAGATGGGTAACAGAGTCCCTAATTGGCTGAGCACCATTGAGCACAGCAGGAATGCCAGGTACCAGCAAAATATATTCACTTACTGCCAGTCATTTTTTCCCAAAAGCAGAGTGACGAGCTCATGCAGCACCTCCACGGGTTTTGCTTAAAGAAGTTTTAAGTGTGGAAATAACACAACAGACTCTGGAAACACAATCAAACGGGGATGGAAAGAAACAACAGCAGGTGGTGTGCTTTACACAGCTCACATTACAATTTGCAAGGTAATTGTAAAAGATACAATGTGTTCAGAACAGTGTAAAGATTACAAATTATTCCTGGTGTGTACTTTTGTTTGCTTGCTTCACTAAGCCCAAAAACTGCAGTTACAGTGATAGGCCTTTTCTACCAAACTAATTCTGGTTGTTCAACTAGTTATTTACAGACAAACTCTTGGCTGAACCAGCTTGTGGGTCCAAACGTTTTGAGTGGGACCCGAATGATCAAGGTTGAGTCATATGGTATTATACAAAGACCTATTATAGAGACTGTATCTGTTCCCCAACTCTATCGCCAAAGGTGGGTGGCAATCAAGTAAATTTACTCCTTTACATGCACGTGAGTAGTTTTCCCCATAAGATGAACTTCAGAGAGTAGTTGTTCTGCAGAATACTTTTTACTCTTTCTGTTACATTTGTGATGAAACGTCAGTCAGTAGGAGTAAAAAAGGTAATAATCAAGTATAATCAAAGTTAAAATTAACAAGAAAATGATCTGAATTAATAAACTAAGCAACAAAATGAGCAAAAAATTAACAAGATAATAAAATTAATAAAACTGAGTGAGGCAGTCAAGTAAATTGTAAAAATATAAATTAATAAAGTAAACACCAAAATTAGCAAAGAAGAAAATAATAAAATTAAATTAAGTAATTTTATTACATTCATTTAATTATTTATTAAATGAACAATAAAAAAACCAAAATGCTCAATTTAAAAAATAAGCAAAATAATCAAGCAGGTGTGAAATAAAACAGAAAAAATTAACTAAACAACCAAGAAATCAACTAAAACAGAAACAATATAAAAGGTTAAAAAAATGAACAAAAACTAAATAAGCAGCAAGATGAGTAAAACTGAACAAATCAAGCTATGACATTGGTAAAAAAAAAAAAAATCACCAAAAAAATGATCCAAATAATCATGGCATGAACAAAAATGACAAATATACATGTTTGGCAGTAATATACAGAGTGTTTCCAAAAAGATGGGCCCGATATAGTGAAATCACTATATCTCTGCAACTACGAACCACCCGAATGAAACACTTACCAAATGAAAGGGCGGGGCATAGAATTTTAAAAAACAACCACTTGGTGCCGCTTCCAATTGGTCGCACGGGACCCAATGACTTGGCGCTACACTCTTGGCCTCCCAGATTCCCAGACATTACACCCTGCGACTTTTTTCTTTTGGGGATACATCAAAGACTGTGTTCTTGTGCCATTAGCAACTAATCTGGATGAATCAAATACAGAATGGCGGCAGCAGTGACTGGAGTGGACGAAGACACTCTGAGGGACGTTTGGGATGAACTCAACTATCGTCTCGATGTTGTTCGTGCAGCAGGTGAAGGACATACGTATAGAGCATTTATAAAATGGCTTATAAAACTTAAGAACTTCCTAAACCATTTGTAACTTTTGTGTTATTGTACTATGTTGTGATCAAGAAATATACCGTATTGAAACTGGGTCCATCTTTTTGAAACACCCTGAATTCTACTTAAGTCACTATAATTATAAAGTAACAATACTCTTACTTGAGTACTGTTTCTGTTCACACACCTCTTACTATTGATCTTTTTTTAACACTAACTCCTGTCATAGGGCCTCATATGGACCGGGGAATAAAGGGTTGACCCCACAATTACAACGTCAAAGACTTCATGAACAATCCATACACCGTCTTTCCCACATTTTATCCAAACAGTTGAGCAGCTGAAGAATAAGTACAGGACAAGGCTGGTGCCAGACAGTGTCCTTATCCAGCACTATACTGCCAAGGATAGACAGAAATCACACTAACAGGTAAAAAAATAAAAAAAACCTCACCTCAACACCTGTCATCATACTGAACAGCAGTGGTCCCCAGGTTGTTTCTCAGTCATAATAATGGACCCTGGATCAAAATCGGTTGAAAACCCCTGTCTTAGTTGAGAGCAATAACTATGTTTTATTAATTTAACTTCTTATTTTAATCTGAATATACATAAACTAGATACATGATAAAGTTCAATCTATCTGTGTCTAAACTGCCACCAAACACTGGGTTTAAGCACATTTTTCCCCACTGGTTTCTCAGACTTATGCATGGTGAGTGGTATAATAATAAATGATATTATTGACCATCTGCCAGTGTTTGTAACAATACAAGACAACAATGAAACAAAAAAGACCTGCCTGCCGTTAAAATAATAAGACCTAAAACTGAACAATCTGTTAATGCTCTTAAAGAAGATCTAATGAACCACAATTGGAATCAGGTATATGTGGAAGATG
>JAQQAE010010084.1:0-14269 GCA_029823295.1 Pseudamia nigra
CTACACGGCTATGAGCAAAAACGATTAGATTAGATTAGATTTTTGGGGGGGGGGGGCAAAATAATCAAGTAAAAATTGGCAAGAATAAATAATATAAAAATGAACAAAATTATTTACTCATTTATTTCAGGCAGTGGCGACAAGGGAGGCAAGCAATCACATGGCGCATGTCATGCTATGCAGTACCAACATGTTAAAAAAAAAAGAACAACGCTCCAATTTTGCCTGAAAAGGAGTGTGAGAAAACAAAAAAACTTATTTAATCCCACCCCCATTTCTCATCAATATGATTTCTCATTCTCCAAAATATTTAACAAATATCTTATAACAAAAATTATAATACATCAGTAGTTGAAAACTAAATGTTAGCTCACGGTGGTGCTACCATAAAGGATAACTATTACATTGTAATGACATTTTATGTTAATAATGGCGGAGACTGTACAATACCAAGAAATCAAGAAAAATCAGTAAAAATTTTAAAAACAATTAATGAAATGCGTAAAAATGAACAAAATAATCAAGAACTGTTTAAAAAAAGAACAAAATCTCAAAGAAACCTAGTAACATTGAACAAAATACTCAATACTCAAAATGAAGAAAAATAATTAAGACACTGAAAAAAATTATTTAACTACCCAAGAAAATGCACAAATATAAACCAAAATTGAAAAGACAAACAAAACATTCAAGAAAATGAGTCAACGCGAACAAAATAATAAAGAAAGGGAACAAGAATGGTGAAAATCATCAAGAAACCAATGAAATCAACAAAAGGAGCAAAAATGTGTGAAATAATCAACAGGAAAAAAAGGAAAAAAAAAAAAAATCCCCCTGAAATCTACAGCCATGGCTACGACAGCTGAAACCGAATGATGAGAAATAGACAAGACGGAAAATACGACAACATAATTGATCATTTGCAGCAGGATTAGTGGACAAACACTTATAAAAAGAAGGACCTCACCTCTTTGGATTTTCCTTTCAGCGTGCACATCGACATGGGAAGCTCTTCCACCGTCCACTGAACCTTAAAAATGTCCAGATGAAATCCGCGTTAAAGCGCCTGCCTGCGTTTTTCTCCCGCTTCCAGTTGCCGTCGAGCGTTAAATACCTTGTTGTTTCGGACGGTCACGTTATTCTTGTTGAGTTCGAACACGGCTTCTCTGGCGCCCACGTACAGAGCATCCCGCTCCTCGCTCAGCAACAACGTGGAGTAGTTGAAGACGCCCGGCTCTGAAAACTCCAGAAGATCCACATCTGAAAGAAAGAAAAAAAAAGGTGCATTTCGCCACAAATGACATTCAAACCCTTTACGAATCAGGCGACACATGAGATGTTTTGGGGCAACGTGTTAACACCCGTTTGATTTTTATTAATTTTCTTTATCCCTCTGTTCATTTTGTTGATTTCTTCTAAATATTATGTTCATTTTCTAGATTATTTTCTTCAGTTTATTGATTATTTTGTCCATTTTTTGTGAACGTGTGGAATATTTCACTCGTAATTTGTTCATTCCTCTGCTTATATTCATTCATCTGACTGCTTTGTTCATTTTGCAGAATATTTTGTTAATCTTTTATCCATTTTCATTCAGTGGATTCATTATTTTGGTCATTTTTCCTGATTCTACTCAGATTTGTCACAAATTTATGAGATTTTATTTAATAATGACGTTACCTTTTTTGTTCATTTACTGTTTTCATTCATGTAAATTCACCGTTTAATTTCTTGACAATGTTGCTCATTGTGTAGATTACTTGCATCACTTTTGTCTTCATTTTTTCTTTATGATTGACGTCTTTCTTTTTGGATTTTTCAAACCGTCTCCCTGACGGACTGAAGCGGTAACCGCACACCCGTCGGCTCCGGTGAAGGCAACGCTGCGCTGGTTCTCATCACGCGATGTGTTCCTCGGAGCTATTTCTGTGAACGGCGGAACACAGCCGGGGCTTTAACTCGAGACCCCACGGTGACACTGAGGAGTGAGTGGGGGGCCACTTCTTGAGATAAATTTAGGAAACAGGTGTTACCAAGAAATCTATTGTGAATCATGAGAGATTTTAGACGCTACAGACGCCACAGAGGTGAAACCTGTGGCGATGACCGATCATTTTCAGGCTTGACGAAATAACAGCTGACGCTACCTCCAGTTTTCTGTCCCTGAGAGTTTTTTGATTATGTAAACCTGTGGACACACAGGCCCCAATTTATCACGTGAGCATAGAAACCAGCACGGCTTTGATCGTAAAAGCCAACGTACGCTCAACATCCACAAATGATTCAGCAAAAGGTCGATTTCACCGTATGAAACTTGACGCCCAGACATCGTCGGATCGAATCCATCCAAGACATTTTCTTTATTTCTACCGTGAGCACAACAAAAATCACACTTTGTGTCATATGTCAACATAGAAAAGAAATTAATCATTATGTTCACTGCATTTTAAACATTTGAGTTATTTACTAGTGGTATGACACAGTCAACATCATCATAATAAGATTTATCAAAAGGATATAATATTCTTAATCATAGGATGAACGTGTGAGTGCAGGTGTTTACGTCAGTCAGAATATATCAGATTTATTCTGCCGTTGCTCTGGTCCAATCTTGCGTACACAAGCTCAGCGCTGTCGTCATATTTGATCGTATAGACCATTTTCAGATGATTCATACCAGACCCACATTAAAAATGACAGAGCTTTATTGAAACATCCTCGCTGTGATATGATCACAGCACAGCCGTGCTTCTCCTAAACCAGTTTAAATGATGTTCTTTTTTATGGAGGAGTACTGGCCTTGTATTCACTTCACGTGACCCGTCGTACCCCGTTCATGTTTACTGGAAATGTTCAGAAAGACGTCACACTGTCAGTTTACCTGACACGTGAGGTAAGTGGTGGCTTTTATCAGATTTGTTTTAAAACTGTTTCTGTTCCAAATTTTACAAATATTTACTGTACATGAAGTACAATAAAATATGAGCAAAATACAGAGCCTTAAATAGACATTTCCACCATAAACTCGAAATAAAAACATAAAAGAATTCAAATGCTGCACATGAAGCCTCTGACGCCCACATTTTTGAGAGTGTTCAAATTAAACCAGCAGCCCTGACTAACAACTCAGTGACACTTATCACTTTTGCCCATTAAATGGTTTATAAAAAAAAAAACAGAGATTTAAAACAAACAACCAAAACAGAATCACATGTGACCTTTCAGTTAACGGAAACACAGTATGCATTAGACGTGTGAGGAAAGGAAATGAAAAACGAGGAGCCAGAAATCATTTTAGATTCTTGAAGCTGGATTTATGCCCTAACCTAATGAATAATTAAATCAGGATGTTAAACTGGCGTCTTACCGTGGTGTCTCCAGGACGTCCGGGGCATAGTGTGTGGTCCATGTGTGGACACCTCCAGGAGCAGCCCCAGGAAAACCCCCAGTACGCCGAACCCCATGTTAGACTCTGATAACTTCGGAACAGTGAAGTTTCCTCTGCAAAATGAATGAAAGAAACACACAAACAGGCACAAACGTTACCACGATGCACTGGAGTCTGACCTGCACCATGAAGTGAAGAGGACGTGGAGAGGAAGTGCTCCTCACACACTGATCTCATCAGGCAGCACAATCATCAAAAGGGAACAACCGGCAAGTCCACTTCCTTCATACTGGAAACTCAAGAGTCATCCTCTTTGTGTCAGTTTAGAGGGTCATTGTCACACAAAACGAGTCCAAAAGCATACCGGAACCAAAGAATTGACACAAGGATATCTGTATTCCTATATAAACGTGCTGTTGATAATTGTAGACTGTTCAGTCTGGGGGGAGCGGTGGGGGACAGGGCTGTGTTTGTTGCATTTGTTAGGTCAACTGCGGATGGGAAGAAACTTTTTGTGTGAGGTTTTGGGCCAGATGGACCTCAGCCTCTTACCAGAGGGGAGGGGCTGAAACAGTTCATGACCAGGGTGGGAGGGGTCAGCTACCATCTTTCCTGCACGCCTCAGAGTCCTGGAGGCGTACAGGTCTTCCAGAGATGGAAGGTTGCAGCCGATCACCTTCTCTGCAGACCGAATGATACGCTGCAGTCGGCCCTCGTCCTTGGCAGTGGAGGCAGCGAACCAGACAGTGATGGCGGCGCAGAGGATGGACTCAATGATGGCAGTGTAGAAGTGTCTGTGGCAGGCTGAACTTCCTCAGCTGCCGCAGGAAGTACATCCTGTGCTGTGCTTTTTTGACTTCAGGTCCTGATTCGTGATTGTCCCCAAGAAGTGGAGAGACTCCACAGTTTTGACTGGGGAGTTATGCAGGGTGATCGGGGTGGGTGGGGCTGGGCTCTTCCTGACATCCACCATCATCTCCACTGTTTTTAAAGCGTTCCACTGCAGGTTGTTGACAATGCACCCGGGCGCCAGATGGTCAATCTCCCAGCTCTACGCAGACTCGTCCCAATAGGAGAGGAGTCCAATGAGGGTGGGGTCGTCCGCGAACTTCAGGAGATTGACAGACTGGTGACTGGAGGTGCAGTCGTTAGTGTACAGGGAGGAGAGCAGAGGAGAAAGAACGCAGCCCTGAGGAGATCCTGTGCTGATTGTCCGGGTGTCGGATGTGAGCCTCCCCAGCTTTCCATGCTGCTTCCTGTCAGACAGGAAGTCTGTGATCCACCTGCAGGTGGAGTCAGGCACACACAGCTGGGAGAGTTTATCCTGTAGCAGAGCTGGGATGACTGTATTAAATGTAGAGCTGAAATCCACAAACAGGATCCTGGCATAGGTTCCTGGGGAGTCCAGATGCAGCAGGATGTAGTGTAGGGCCATGTTGATGGTGTCGTCCGCAGATCTGTTGGCTCGGTAGGCGAACGGCAGGGGGTCCACATGTGGGTTGGTGATGGTCTTCAGATGTGCCAGTACAAGGCGCTCAAAGGACTTCATCACTACAGATGTCAGGGCGACAGATCTGTAGTCATTCAGCTCTTTGGTCCTTGTTTTTGGGGGGATGGAGATGACGGTGGAGGCCCTGAAGCAGGCTCGTGCCTGGCATGTCTCCAGTGAGGTGTTAAAAATGTCATGAGTGAGTCCAGTAGAAGTTCAGATATCTTGACGCACTGCTTCAGTTTCTTTATCAGTGCAAAATTAGAAGACGTGCTGGTTCTACGGTGTAAAAGTATAAAAGCTGTTCATGGGAATCACTTGTTTCATCCATTTATGCTGAAGTCTTAAGGTAGTGAAAATGCACTGCGATGAAAAATAAAAAATAATCAGTAACTAACCCTCCTTGAATCACCACCTAATCATGGTGGAGGGGTTTATGTGCCTGAGTGATCCTAGGAGCTATGTCATCAGGGGCAATTTGCCCCAGGTAGGGTCTCCCAAGACAAACTGGTCCTAGGTGACAGGTCAGACTAAGAACGATTCAGAAGATCCTCATGACTATGCCTTCCTGTGGGCCCACCACCTGCAGGAAGGGTCGTAAGAGTCCAGTGCTGTGTGGTTCGGGTGGCAGCTGAAGGCAGGGGCCTGGGTGGTCCAATCCCTGGTTGCCAAACCTTGCATCAACTGGAAGGAGGCTCTGGGGCAGACCCAGGACACGCTGGAGGTACTATGTCTCTCGGCTGACCTGGGAATGCCTGAAGGTCCCCCCAGAGGAGCTGGAAGAGGTGGCTGGAAAGAGGGGAGTCTGGGCTTCTCTGCTTAGGCTGCTGCCCCCATGACCCTGACCAGGATCAGCGGATCAGTAACTACAGTCCGTTTGGAAAACATGAGGAGTAGAAATAGTAATAAGTACAAAGTGAAGGTAAAAACAAAACTCAGGTGAACATGGTAGACGAGTACAGCAATTATTTGTGCTTAGTTATTTCCTACGTCTGCTTCATACTCATGTCCTTGTCAGAGGTGTGTAGAGTAAGTAAAAGTACCATTACTTTATAATTATAAACGACTCAAGTAAAAGTACTCAAACATAAGTACACTGAGATAGAGGAAAATTTATCTAATAAAAACCTACTCAAGTAGGTGTAATGAATTTATTATGGACTAATATCCTGACTTTTCCTTTTTTTTGCTGTTTAATAGTTGATCACTGTCTTAACGTTCATTTTTGATATTTCATTGATTGAGCAAATTCTTGTAATTTTATTGATATTTTGTCATTTGTTTAAGTTATTATGTACGTTTTATTCATCAGATTTCTTATTTTGTTGATAATTTTATGCTTATTTTTCCATTTTATTTATTGTCATTTGATTGATTTTGAAGTTGTTGATTACTTTTCCTCATCTTTGTTTCCCTATTGTTTAGCAAATTTTGTCCATCTTATTAATATTTTATTATTCTACTCATTTTTGGCTTATTTTGCTGATATTGTGGATGCATAAAAATGACTCCTGCTCACTGAACTGAGTCCAAATGTAACTCAGTAAAAGTAGAAAGTATTCTGCAAAACAGCTACTCTGAGATGTGCATTTATTTGACAAAAACTACTCACGTATTGTAGTAATTCTAACTGATTACTAGCCACCCCTTGTCGTCATTAACGGCTTCCAGAAAGGCTGGGACGCGTGCACACAATGAGGCTGACGTGTCACGGGGACACGCCTGCAGCTGGTCCAACACGCCTCAGTACAAACGAGCGCTTGTATCTGCCTCCGCTCTTTAATGCTCAAAGACCTGAAGCTGTGTAATTACTGTTTGTTGTGTCCCAGTCTTTTTTCACTGGTGATTGCCATTGGTCTGTCAGCTGAGTTGTTGACCTGGGATTCGTAGGACGCGAACACCTCATTGTTTTCTGTCAGTTCCTTGTGAAGATAAAATAAACGGGTGTGTGTGTTCAGCTCGGATGCCATGGTGATGATGACAGCGTTTCCGGCAGATATCAGCTCTTATCAGATGTGGGCGTTTCCTTTTAGCAGCTCTCTACTTGATAAAAACTCCATTAGGCTGCAGGTTTAGCCAATCCAGACCCACCTCCAGGGACTCCGGTTGTCACGTCCAATACCCTGAAACGCAGGGTTCTCTTCCCGTCTCATTATGATGCTCAGCTGCAGCATTAACGCTGTTGTGAGCAGTGCCTCAGCCAAACAAAAGTAGATGAATTTATGTCTCCAGCGTATTTTGATGTCGTCACCGCCACCTAGTGTTTCAAAACTGTTGTAATAATTGGCTTATGTTACTACTGATCATGTGAGATTAAAAGGTGCAGTCGCAGATGCTGACAAACGAGCCCACGGTTTGTCGCATCCCACTGTAAATGATTAGACGGGCGACGTGCCAGTCATTATGGCTTACAACCTCATACTCGCTGAGTTGAAAACAGCTGTGGTAGCTACTATGGAGCTAGCATCTGTAGCTTACCTAATCACACAATGACTGAAGAGGGACAGGCTGCATTTCAGATTGCTTCAACATCTGGTGCAGGTAAGAAGACGACAGACATACTAGATTGACAACTGTGAGGTTGCAAGCTGTTTTGACTGGCAGCGCACAATAAAAGATGGGCTACTTGGTAGTTTTCCAGCATCATAGGCAGCACCTTTAAATCTTTACTTGTGGTGAACTCAACCCTACCGCTCTACAAACCAACCCAGGCTTCACTGAATCCCTTTTAGTTTTATGCAAATGAAAGCCAGAGGAAAAATAAATCACAAGCTTGAGGCACAGACATTAAAATAAATCTCTAAAATCTTTTCTCAATCCTATATGGAATGCACGCAACACTTGCCAAATTTCCTGCCGTGATGGCACAGGAGGGAAAAAAAAAAAAACGAGGTCAGTTTTTTTTAAACCAACAAATATTGACATGGACTGAAGATAGAGGAGCTCCATTTACATGTTAAATATAATTAATACACAGACTGATATCGTTCTGATATCTAATAGACTCAGCTGTTTGTTCTCTCTGACATTACGTTGCCGACATGTCTGCATGTTTCCTTAAGGCTGTGTTATTACGATCCACACAGGGCAGGGCGTCGAGCTGGTCAGGTACAGGTTTCTCTTCGCCGGGAGTAAAACGATCCGACACAAAGCCGGTTCTTCTGGTTTTCCACAACACACCTCTTGAGGAGTACCTGAAGTGCCCACAGCACAACTTCACGGAGGAGGTGGCCTGAGCTTTCAGACAAGGGGACTAAAAAGGTCAACGGGTTTTTACCAAGATGTCGACAAGGCGACAACTTTTCATTCACAACGCGTCTCTCAACATCATTTGTCTTCATCTGAGAGTGTTTAACCCAAACCACAGAAGAGCTGAACTAGTTATTGAACAAATACACTTTCGTCAACTAGGTCTAGATGACCTAGTCGCACCATTGTGCCTCATTACCCTCAAATGTAGCATAGTAATCAGTTACCCTGCCCGGGGGGGGTAGATCATGTAGCGCATCGAGTATAGGCAATCAATGTGGACCACCACAGCCGAAGAAAAAAAAAAGGGGGAAGGTAATTGATTATTGATTTTGTGTAAACAAGAATTAATCACCCCAGAGGAATGACCCCCCCCAACGCAGATTGTATTTGATTTTTTTTTTTTTTAGCACAAGGGCTTCCACTGACCAAATCTGGCAACGATGGAATTCCACCCCGGCTTCAGCCTAAGCCTTGGACTCCAATTTTCTAAAGAGGGGGTCAAATACACAAGGACCCATTGTTTACTGAAGATGAGGGGAGCCTCCACCCCAGGCCTATTCACCCCCCCCCCCCCAATCCCAGCCACATCATCACTGCAGAGTAGCAAACAATGAACAGAGAGCGAGTGTAGAACGAAGGAGGCAAAAAGGACAGGTAACAGAATGAACAGGGAGAGAAAGGGGGGAGGACAAAGGAATGAAGGAGGGAGGATGCAGTGGTCAAAGCAGATAGAAAGCAAAAAGGACAGAGGGAACCAAGGAGAGGAGACTGTAGATGAACAAGCGCATGAGTCAAATGAGGTCGATGACAAATGGAACTAAAAGACGACGACGCACGGAGCCGAGTGTGAACAAATTTTATAACAGTATCCAAAGCTACTGCAAAATCCCCTTTACAAAATTATCCAGCAGCATTAAGTCCATCGGCTCCACTCATCCCACTATCTGTGCACTCATGATACCCTCCATCAATCACCCCACAACTAGCCCATTTAGGGCAAACCTTAAAGAACGACTTCAATCCCCTTTGAGAGTCAGTGTTACAGTCACAGAAAGAGCACACTGGCATCGACCCTATGCCGTTGAGAGATTTAGAGGAGTGGCCATACTGCTCTGGGATATTTAAGAGGGTTTCCATGCTGGCATGTCTCTTTGAGGCCTTTGTGTCCTCCTCTCAGCTCCTTTGGCTGGGCATGGATGGTGACACCTGCTTGGGGCCTTGGGGTTCCCAGCACTGCACTGTTAACTGGGCACACTGCCCACCCAGGACAACAGGACCGAGACAAGGAAACTGGAGCCCTGCCTATCGGAGCATAAGAGCTTTGTATGCGTTTGAGAGAAGGAGAATTAACTTTGGCCAGAAGCCGTGATTAAGTACTGAAAACAAGTATTAAGGGAGTGACTTTCAACAGATGTACCGGTAACTGAATTAATGTGAGTTATCAGAATAAACCAAAACCAAGTCTGACTTTTAGCTGAGGATTTCACAACTGTAAACCTATTAATAAATAAATTGGTTTCAAGAGAGAGACTGATTATACAGTGCCAGTAGTTCATTATGGTGCATAACCATCGGTAGCAAATCCATCGTCAACATTAAGGACATAGTCACACTGACGACCCACGCAGTGCCGAAGCACGTCACACCTAAACGCAGATTATTATGTAATGTGAGCGTGGTTGGAACAGCCACGGCGTGGCGCGTTTGCTCATACACAAATACACACATGCGGACCCGAGGTATATCTGATGTATAAACCGCTTATCCTGCTGCCTCTGCATGCAGACAACAAGAGTCAGTGGAAATCACCATGTAACATAACACATAAATTCAGTAAAAGTCTGTATGTGACCACAAATTACTCAAACATAAGCAACTAAGTCAGTAAAGTTGTATAGGTGGTATTGTGATGTGATCAGTCAGTGAGAACATTGACTAGCGGGAGGCACAGGCACAATCACGCTTCGGTGCGACTTAAGCCGGCTGCACACAGAGAAACACGACTCGGCTCAAGTCGACTCATCAAGTTGAGCTGGGATGTGTTCTGATTGAAGGACCCTCGCACACAGCTGCAGATTGGCAGCACGACGCACGCCTGGGAACTGGCGCCATCTATTGACAGGAAACAGTGATTGTGTTGTGACGCACATGTCCACCAGTGATAAAAGATGCCAAGTCGGAGCCGTGACCGTCGCACATTGCTGAGACCGAGTCCTGCCGATTCAACATGTTGAATTGGCATGATTTCTGTCGTCAAGACTGAAAAAACCGGGTCAGAAACCGCCACACATCAAGCCGATTTCCAGTTGAGTTCAGTCGCGTTTCTCTGTGTGCGGCCAGTTTTAGGTCAAATGGTTTGGAAAACTAACACTAACGGTGTTTTTATATCAGATGTATATCAGGTATGCGTGCACCTCTTCGTGTGAGTAACCGTGCCACGCCATGGCCCACTGCTTCCAACCATGCCAGGGCAACGTACCGCGCTCCAGCACAGCTTGGTTGCACTCACATTACTCAAAACAGCAATGTGTACGTCCTAAGGGTGCACTGACAAAAGCCCCGTTAAAATCAAACTCTAGTACATTTGCTGACAAAGTCTGGTGTGTTTGGGGAGATGTGAATGTGCAATTAAACTCTGGTGCAGATCAAAGAAGCCGCTTCGAGTGAACCAAACGCAGGAAGACGACCACAACGCAAAGCTGGGAGAAACGGCTCACGGTCCGACATGGTGAGGATGAGGTAAAAGCACTCATAAAAATAATAGGATTGGATTTACATCGCCCTTTTCCATACAGCCAAAGATGCTCCACACTGACTCCGTTACTCAGTCACACAAATTTAAATGTCTTAATACAAATTAACATGCTTCAAATAAAAACTGAATAAAAAGTTGAATACATGAACCTGTGTATTATTTGAATAGCCACTGGGCCTGGTTTAATATAAAAAATTTCATACGATACACATATAGTAGCTGAGTGCAGTGAATAACCCCCCCCCCGTCCCCCCCATATTAAGAGAGGCGCTGTGAGCTGCAGCGAACAGGAAGCAGGGGAAAGATGTGACAGAGAGATAGTTCAGGTTTGATGGATCTGTTCGCACTAAACTTTGTGCTTTTGACTGAGGTGACGCTTGCGTCTCTGATGAAACACTGAAAGAACCCGTCACCCGGGGGCCACGAATTGCTTTCACCACTTCATTTCTGATGTGGAGAGGACAGACAAGATGCTCCACATCCTGTGACCAAAGGGGGGGGGGCAACTTGGACATTCAATGCCTGCCAACAACTCCCAGCTCCTCACTTCTCCTCCCATCCCTGGCTCTGTTTTCCATGCACCCACTGATCATCAGCATCAATGCACAGAGATGCTCTTCTTCCTTTTCCTGCCGCTCGCCAAGAGGCCGGGACGCCGGTTTTTTTTTTTTCTTTCCTGCCCAGTCTGTTGCTATAATACGAAAGTGTCTAACCACGCTTAAAGAAAACTCCGAAATGGAAATGTGCTCTAAGTGGATTATTTAGTGGAAAGTATGTCTCTTCGATATGACATTTCCATGAAGTGCTTCACACTAGTTAAGCTTCACATTCAGTCCTTCAGAGGGTTTTTAACCGATTCCTCCAAACCCCCAGCTGTTCCATTGCATTTTTTCATTAGATGCCATACAGATGCCAGTTCTCTGTGCTCTGAGTCATGCACATATTCATTAAATTGCTGCGTCTCCACCCGCCCCGCTGCTCTGTCCACTAGAGCACATTTTGGTTGCATGACTTTATCACCAAAGCCATCTGTACAGCACCCACCCAGCTGTGGGGATGGCCAGAGTGCAGGCCTGGCAGCGCAAGATAATACTCCTGCGCAGCGGTTTTAAAAAAAAAAAAATAGATTTGGATAGTTTTGACTCATTTTTGACTGGCTGAACCAATATGAGCCACTGGGGAAAAGCAGAGAACGACAACAATCACAACAAGTGTGAGCACCCACACGATTTACAAAGGAGCAGCAGAACGATCAGCTGCTGAGTGACTGTTCATTCATCTCCTTGCGATTGTTGCTTTTCTTCTTGCACACCTTCCTGTGACTTTTCAAGCAGCGCAGGGGTTCGCAACCTGCGGCTCCTGGGCCCCAGGTGGCTCTATTGCCCCTCCCCAGTGGCTCCTGTGGCTTTGTATCGATGGAAGTAGCATATAATAATTTGAAAATAAGCCCTAAATGAACAACATGATGAACAAAAATGAAGGCAAAACCAATGCAAAATATACAAGAAAATGGCAGAGATGAAACAGTATAAATAAAATGTTCGATAATTAACAAAAGAAAATTAAAAAAATATGAGCAACATCATGAAAAACTAAGAAATCACTGTAATGACTAAAATCATTTGGTAAAAAAAAAAAAAAATGGCATAAAAATGAAAAAAATGAACAAATTGAATGAAAGACAAAACACCAAAAAATATGAATAAAATAGTCAAGTGAATGAATATAGACAGGAAAATGGAGAAATAATCACATAAGTGAAATATTCACAAAATTAAATCAGAGAAATTAGCCAAACATGCAAAAATGAATACAATAATTTAAAAATGAACAGTTAACTAAATAACCTGCAAAGTAAAAAAAAAAAAACAAAAAAAACAAAAGAATCAAAAACATTTTTTTTCAAAAAATTTTTTGCAGCTCTACACTGATTTTTTTTATTTTTTTTTGCCCGTTAAGATCATAAAGGTCGCCGACCTCGGGCGCAGCACCTGACCCGAACTATAGCTCGTGTCAGTTTTAACCAAAACACGTCTCCAGGTCGGACAGAGGCAGACCACGCTCGTTTCAAAACTAGTCTGAATTCACCTGAAGAGTCTGAAAGCCCAGGCCGACGGAGGCGGGTGTGAAGGCGTCCGAACACACTGATATGTTCTGGAGATTTTGTGATTCCTAAGGTCTGCTCCTGTCGTATTGTCGGGTCTAATTACAGCAGGTCGTCATGACATTTTTCTGACCATTTGTTGCAAAGGTCTGTACTGAACTGGGTTTTACGGATGTGTACCTCAACACAAAAAACAGAGCAGTACCACTGGAAGTCGTGGGGGCAGCGTTGTGCAGTATAGCCCGTATGGCAGAAGCAGAAAAACAGAACGCATCACAAACACCGAAAGATAAACAGAAATGGCTCAACTTTTTTGAGGAGAAGCTGTGCCATAGACTGTATATATAAAATCTTGGGAGTCAAAAACAGCATGCAACCATATTTGGACGAACGGCAGAGTATAGGGAAAGCGAACTAACCGGTAGCCTACGGACGCACTAAAACTTCACCAAGCAGTGAAGAAAAAGTCATATTACAATGTTGTTAATGTAAACACTTACCCGCAACTGCAATCGAGTGCATCTCAGGTAAAACTATGCCCATATTGAAAAAATAGAAAATACGAAAATCCGACTCGGTCCGACCCCACCGGCGAGACTCGTTACCATGCAACATGTCAATCAAACCCCAGCACAAGAGAGTGATTTGTTGGATCATTTGCCATATTAGTTTAATAACGGAGCAAAAAGTTACAGATGGACCACATCACTTATTAGAGGGTCCAAATAAAATGTTTGAGACTATGATAAAACGTTTATGACTCATGACAAAAAATGTTTCGCCAAGTATTTTCGTAGAGAAATCCAATGCAACTCCACACTAAGAGGACACAGCAGTCTGAACTCGGCACTACCCACTAGTGGACGTATTGCGTACATGCACGCCAACAAAGTACGCATTGGAGTATGAAGGGCAGTGACCTTTGACAATGTTTGATATGCAACACAAAAGGGCGCATCAATGGGCCGTTAAGCGCCTCTCCAATGGACCCTGTGACTTTGTCCAGTGTTGGAAGCAACACCTCATCTCGTCTCTCCTCATCGCTCACCTCTCCAGTCGCCTCATTGTCTTGCAAGCGATTAGCAAATGAATATACTGTGATACTAACTTGCATCTTCCCTGGAGTTTTGTGCTTCCTCCCTCTGCCCTAGGTCTTTAGGTTGCTCAGTCTCCTGATGTCCTTGCTGTGTGTTTGCCGGTTCTGGACCGGTCCAGTGTCTGTGGACGTCACCCAGTATCTGTGTTGTTTGTTGTTCTATCTCTACTCTTTTCTTTTGTCTC